>JAVTVY010049136.1:0-230029 GCA_036873755.1 Hanleya hanleyi
GTAATAGTAAACAATGATATGTATCATCGGGACGAACCTGATGATTGCCACAGAGGTGTGGTTATAGTAATCCATAGAATTTATCGAGTCCAACCCGATGAGTTCTACATCAATGGTCTTCCAACCAATCATAACAACATACCTAAAGTATACTGGACTCCCAAAATGCATAAATCACCATACAATTACAAGCGTCTAGTCCGTCATTCATAATCCAGCCGTCGTCCATTAGAGAATATCCGCGTCCATAATCCAAAGACCTATTCCATTTCCATATAACAGTATTAGCACCAAATTCAAAAAGACAAAAGTATACATAAACATAGGCTTGTTTCCTGCAAGAGAGAAGCGGTCAACAATTTTCAATGATGCCGGCAAGACATCATGATGTTCCAAAATATCAAATCCGTATCGCTGATCAGTATTCTTAATCCATAATATTCGTTATAGAGTCGTCATCTAAAAATGATGTACCTCAGTCACGCTTTGATTGTGACTGTTCATATGAGTAACATGAGGATCTTGAAGTGCATGGGCTCATACGGCCCCTAGCCCCGGGTTAAGCGGAATTAGACACATGTTACGAAACGTAGCCCCATAGATCTTGCACGCTACGTTCGTATTTTGCTATCAGCATGCGATATGTATCGCCAAATTTGAGAAACTTTGAGTGGAGGCGCTTGGAGGAATAGCCCTGTTTTGTAAGTTTCTGCAACAATGTTTTGTGAAGTTGATTGAAATCGTCACAATTAACACAGGATCTAGCAAATGCTACTAGGCGAGATATGTATACGCCATATGCAGGTCCTACTGGAATATTACTGTCCAGAAAGGGATAGTTTACGATGTCGAAATTGTAATCATCTCTTTTGTCATAAAGTCGGCGAGAGAGAATGCCCGCTTCATTTTTATAGAGATATAGATCTAAATATGATGTGCCTGTAGGGCTATCTGTAGTTTCCTTCAAATCCAGTGAAGGTGGATATATCCTTCACTGCGTCATTTATATAGCGATTATCCACAGCGAGAAGATCGTCTATATAGCGTTTGGTGAATGAGAAGGAACGGACTTTGAGTGGATCGGTTTTTGAAAGCGCCAGCATATAGTCATATTCATAAGAGAACAGATACAGGTCAGCCAACAGGGGTGCACAATTAGTACCCATTGGAATACCTATATGCTGCTGATATATTGTGCTGCCAAATTTCACATAGATATTTTTAATGAGAAATTCAAGCAACTCTATAAACAAAGAAACATCCCATGAATGATATCTCTTGTATGTAGTCGAGCTAAAGAATGCTCTATGGCTTCCGACATTAATATATCTACGATCAGTTTTCTTGAACACATACTATTAATGAACTTAGACGGTCAATAAGGTCCTGATGAGGGATTGTAGTATAGAGAGTCGAGAAATCCCATGTGGATACATGTCTGTACGGTATGTGACCTTTAGCATCAAGTTCTTCCGTAAGACATTGACCTTTAGCATCAAGCTCTTCCGTAAGACATTTTGAGTTTTCAATATCCACATACATTCAACGCCAGAGTTCTTAGAAATAGTGGCGCAATACCTTTCCCAAAATGCTTTTACCTCCTGAAGGGCCCTCGTCAATAGGGTTGAAAGAAGCTTGGTGGTGCAGCTTCTAGAACCAGCTATGAATCTAGCTTTGTATGGTGATTTATGCATTTTTAGTTTACGATGTCGAAATTGTAATCATCTCTTTTGTCATACAGTCGACGAGAGAGAAGGCCCGCTTCATTTTTATAGAGATATAGGTCTAAATACGATGTGCCTGTAGAGTTATCTGTAGTTTCCTTCAAATCCAAAACCGATCCATTGAAAGCCCGTTCCTTCTCATTCACCAAACGCTATATAGACGATCTTCTCGCTGTGGATAATCGCTATATAAATGACGCAGTGAAGGATATATATCCACCTTCACTGGATTTGAAGGAAACTACAGATAGCCCTACAGACACATCATATTTAGATCTATATCTGTATAAAAATGAAGCGGGCATTATCTCTCGTCGACTTTATGACAAAAGAGATGATCACAATTTCGACATCGTAAACTATCCCTTTCTGGATAGTAATATTCCAGTGGGACCTGCATATGGCGTATACATATCTCGCCTAGTAGCAAAGTTTCTCAAATTTGGCGATACATATCGCATGCTGATAGCAAAATACGAGCGTAGCGTGCAAGATCTATGGCGTTACGTTTCGTAACTTGTGTCTAATTCCGCTTAACCCGGGGCTAGGGGCCGTATGAATCCATGTACTTCAAGATCCTCGTGGTGTTCATATGAACAGTCACAATCAAAGCGTGACTGAGATACATCATTCTCTAGATGACGAATTTACAACGATTATTATGGATTAAGAATACTGATCAGCGATACGGATTTTATATTTTTGGAACATTATGATGTCTTGTCGGCATCATTGAAAACTGTTGACCGCTTCTCTCTTGCAGGAAACTAGCCTATGTTTATGTATACTATGATTGTCCTTTTGAATTTGGTGCTAATACTGTTATATGAAATATGGAATAGGTCTTTGGACCTATGGACGCGGATATTCTTTAATGGACGACGGCTGAATTATGGATGACGAACTGGACGCTTGTAATCACATAGGTGTGGTAATAGGAATCAATGGTATCTATCATAGAATCCAACCTGATCAGTGTCACAGAGGTGTGGTAATGGTAAGCAATGCTATCTATCATAGAATCAAACCTGATCAGTGTCACATAGGTGTGGTAATGGTAAACAATGATATCGATCATCGGGTCGAACCTGATGAGTGTCACATAGGTGTGGTAATAGTAATCAATGGTATCTATCATAGAATCTAATCTGATCAGTGTCACGTAGGTGTGGTAATGGTAAACAAGGTGTGGTAATGGTAAACAATGATATCTATCATCGCGTCGAACCTGATGAGTGTCACATAGGTGTGGTAATAGTAATCAATGGTATCTATCATAGAATCTAACCTGATCAGTGTCACATAGGTGTGGTAATGGTAAAGAATGATATCTATCATCGGGTCCAACCTGATGAGTGTCACAAAGTTGTAGTAATAGTCGGTTCCAACCTGATGAGTGTCACAAAGGTGTAGTAATAGTCGGTTCCAACCTGATGAGTGCTACAGCGGTATGATATTAGTAATCAATGGCATCTATCATAGGATCCAAGTTGATAAGTGCCACACATGTGTGGGGCATTAGGAATTAACTGTGACCCACAGATCAACCGGCTTCTCGCTAGGACAGATGGGAGGAATGGTATACCTTCTCGCTAGGACAGATGGCAGGAATGGTATACCTTCTCGCTAGGACAGATGGGAGGAATGGTATACCTTCTCACTAGGACAGATGGCAGGAATGGTATACCTTCTCGCTAGAACAGATGGGAGGAATGATATACCTTCTCACTAGGACAGATGGCAGGAATGGTATACCTTCTCGCTAGAACAGATGGGAGGAATGATATACCTTCTCGCTAGGACAGATGGGAGGAATGGTATACCTTCTCGCTAGGACAGATGGGAGGAATGGTATACCTTCTCGCTAGGACAGATGGCAGGAATGGTATACCTTCTCGCTAGGACAGATGGGAGGAATGATATACCTTCTCGCTAGGACAGATGGCAGGAATGGTATACCTTCTCGCTAGGACAGATGGGAGGAATGATATACCTTCTCGCTAGGACAGATGGGAGGAATGGTATACCTTCTCGCTAGGACAGATGGCAGGGATGGTATACCTTCTCGCTAGGACAGATGGGAGGAATGATATACCTTCTCGCTAGGACAGATGGCAGGAATGGTATACCTTCTCACTAGGACAGATGGCAGGAATGGTATACCTTCTCGCTAGAACAGATGGGAGGAATGATATACCTTCTCGCTAGGACAGATGGGAGGAATGGTATACCTTCTCGCTAGGACAGATGGAAGGAATGGTATACCTTCTCGCTAGGACAGATGGAAGGAATGGTATACCTTCTCGCTAGGACAGATGGGAGGAATGGTATACCTTCTCGCTAGGACAGATGGGAGGAATGGTATACCTTCTCGCTAGGACATATGGAAGGAATGGTAAACCTTCTCGCTAGGACAGATGGGCGGAATGGTATACCTTCTAGCTAGGACAGATGGGAGAAATGGTATACCGCTAGGACAGATGGGAGGAATGGTATACCGCAAGTGAAATATTATGTTGATCTCCATTTATTTATGGGACAACTCTCGCTCTCTTGGTACAGGACACATACTGGTGCTGTATTTGTGGGACAACTCTCTCTCTTGGTACAGGACACATACTGATGCTGTATTTATGGGACAACTCTCTCTCTTGGTACAGGACACATACTGGTGCTGTATTTATGGGACAACTCTCTCTCTCTTGGTACAGGACACATACTGGTGCTGTATTTATGGGACAACTCTCTCTCTTGGTACAGGACACATACTGGTGCTGTATTTATGGGACAATTCTCTCTCTTGGTACAAGACACATATTGGTGCTGTATTTATGTGACGACTCTCTCTCTTGGTACAGGACACATACTGGTGCTATACTCATGGGACAACTCTCTCTCTCTTGGTACAGGACACATACTGGTGCTGTATTCATGGGACAACTCTCTCTCTCTCTTGGTACAGGACACATACTGATGCTGTATTTATGGGACAACTCTCTCTCTCTCTTGGTACAGGACACATACTGGCGCTATTTTTATAGGACAACTCTCTCTCTTGGTACAGGACATGACTCCCGTACACAGCTGGTTTATCGTGTACTATATTCCTGAAGATTTGTCATGTATACCTTCTATTTCTCCACTTCAATTAATAAAAAAAACACAGGCATAGAGTTAGACATAAGGATCATCAGGATCTTTGACATTTTTGAATTTTTTTGCCAAGTCTAAATTTTCAAAAACGCCCCTCATCATTATAATGACAAAAAAATGACACAATGATACCATGACACATGAAATGACAAAAAAATGTATTTTTTTTATATATTTTTTTCTTCAAAATCTTTGTGAAGCAAAAATGTAATGAAAGGACAAAGAATTTTTTTCCCAACAATTCAGTTTGCTTGACCACGTGTAGCATTCTATTTTCCAACCACTTCAAGTAGGTAAGTTTTGTTTGACCTCAACGAAGAGATGATTCAACTTTATTCGTGAGTTAAACAGTCATCACATTCCTTCAATTACCAAATTTTACTTCGAAAAATCCACTACATTATTAATCAATTTTGTTCCACAAAGTCATTTTTTCGAATTAGTTCAAAGAAATAGTCATATTTTCTTGTGTTTAATTGGGTTTCCTATCTTTCTGAGATGAAATAATGCACCCTTGATAATTTAGTGCCTTTTTGAAAATTTCAACCTGACCAAAAAAATGTCAAAATCTGGCCTTAATAGCCACATTCCTGTAGGCCTACTCTTCGTTAGATTAATGAAGAGGTAGGGAATGACACGTTGCGAATGGCACATGAATTATACCGACCGTACACGGGACAGTCTGACCAGCTTTCCTCAAGGACAGGTCATGTTGAACAGGGAATAATTCTATCTCCTGAGATGAGACGATTAGTGTCATTAGATCTTCTGTCTCAATGTCACATATATGACGTACACATTACGACAATCTGATCCGTTTGAATAAAATAGGAGGAAAGTGGGTCGATTGGATAGATAAATTGTGCTATATAATTATCTGGAGATATAAGAAAAGAAGTGATGACAGACTGAGATACTCCTTGGTCTAGTGACACAGTGATCCACTCTCAGGCGACCTCTTCACATACATAAATTTGCCGTGACACTGGCTCATCTTCGGTCCGTGTAACACAAGATGAAAAGCTCTACATCATTCCCGTATTCGAGCATTCCATCTTGGTAAATTGAAAGTAGAAAGATGGAAAGTTTTACATCGCTCCCATAATCGAGCTTTCCGTCTCCTCGCACAATTGAAAGTAGAAAGATGGAAAGCTCGACACCGCTCCCGTATTCCAGCATTCCAAAATGAATTTATGACATGTAGGAAAACGATAGGGATACTCCTCAAAATTGGTCCCGTTGCTTCATCTTGCTCTGTTAGTTCAACAGTTTCATTTTGCAACATTTTACGATATGGTGTCAACCGACAACACCCCCCCTTCATCGTGTCCAATGCAGGGTACCAGTGAATGTGGTGCCAACAGTTTAATCAATTGTATCTATCATAGGATCCAAAGTTGAACGTTGGGAGAAACCAGATTAAGTTTAACAGGTATAATTGTCAAATGTTACACGGACCACCTTCGTATACCACATGCGTCCCATGGTTCTAAACCCGGTGTTTATAGTAGTGGATAAAAAAAAAGAGCTTCAGAGCACATGATAAAGATCAGAGCGATGAGGAGGACGAGAAGGCGGAGAGGAGGAGCAGGAGAGTAGTATATAAAACACGGTTAAAGCCACATTTTCCAGGGAGGTAACTCTTGGTTCCCGTGGAGCATCCGCCAGGGGGCGCTGTTTCTATGTTATAGTATAGGGAGCGCTCATGCACGCCTTTGACCTCTGTGGCGGCAGGTGGCGGCAGGTGGCGGTCACGTGGCGGTCACGTGGAGGTAAAAAAAAACCAAACCGGAACACGGATACGTACAATATACAACATACGGGGAAATGCCTGTATGGGTATAGCTCCATACTGGCTATATGGGGGGGAGGGGTGGTCAATTTTTTTGTGGGTGTTACTATGGGTTGTAGGGTCTCGTTTTTCTCGTCTCGCCGAGAAAAACACAATTGGAGGGGTCCCGGAGCGAATCGGTGAATTTTTTGGGAAAAGTCACCGAGGTCTGTATATAGGCCCATACTGGCTATATGGGGGAAGGGGTGGTCAATTTTTTTCGTGGGCTTTACTATGGGTTGTGGGGTCTCGTTTTTCTCGTCTCGCCGAGAAAAACACAATTGGAGGGGTCCCGGAGCAAATCGGTGAATTTTTTGGGAAAAGTCACAGAGGTCTGTATATAGCCCCCATGTAGTCCTATACTGGCTATATGGGGGTATATGTTCAACCACAGGCCCGCAAAACAAGAGTTTTGGGGGGTGTGGACGGTGGTATTACGGTGAAGTGTCGAAATATGGGGTCTCTATATATAACCCCATGCTTTATATAAATCCACATCAAGGTGAGAAACGGACTTTGGGTGAATCGAGAAATAAACGGTTTATCGCCAAACAAAATACATCAGCATATTCTACAAGTATCACTTTATATATTTCCGTCGTCAAATTAGTAAATTTGTGCAATTTTTTACCTTTGCTGGCCGATTCAGAATCCAACCAGACTGTCCATCCATCTAGAAACAGCCAGATTATGGCGGGCTTCGTTCTCAATTCTGATTGGTCAATCGCGAAAGCTGATCAGTGCGTGACCTCTCTTGCTGGAGGCGTGTCGCGACTGACCAATCAGAATTGAGAACGAAGCCCGCCATAATCTGGCTGTTCCTAGATGGATGGACAGTCTGGTCGGATTTTGAATCGCCCAGCAAAGGTAAAAAATTGCACAAATTTACTAATTTGACGACGGAAATATATAAAGTGATACTTGTAGAATATGCTGATGTATTTTGTTTGGCGATAAACCGTTTATTTCTCGATTCACCCAAAGTCCGTTTCTCACCTTGATGTGGATTTATATAAAGCATGGGGTTATATATAGAGACCCCATATTTCGACACTTCACCGTAATACCACCGTCCACACCGCCCAAAACTCTTGTTTTGCGGGCCTGTGGTTCAACCTGGGAAATTCACACACGTTCATTGTGATATGGGTTGTTTGGATTTGTTTTTCTCGTCTCGTCATTTAGAACACGATGGGAGCGAAACGGTGAAATTTTTGGAAAAGTACCATATAGCCCATATAGTCCCATACTGGCTATATGGGGGTATAGGTCCAAACTGGGGAATTCACACACGTTCATTGTGATATGGGTTGTTTGGATTTGTTTTTCTCGTCTCGTCATTTAGAACACGATGGGAAGGGTCCCCGAGCAAAACGGTGAAATTTTTCGAAAAGTACCGGGTAGGTCTGGATATAGGCTCATATACCTGGGAAATTCACACACGTTCATTGTGATATGGGTTGTTTGGATTTGTTTTTCACGTCTCGTTTAGAACACGATGGGAAGGGTTTCGAAGCGAAACGGTGAAATTTTTGGAAAAAGTTCACCGAGGCCTGGGTAGGCTCATATAGCCCCATACTGGCTATGGGGGTATAGGCCCATACTGGGTGGACGTTTTGGGGTCTAGGTGAGCCCCTAATGATCCTATGGTGTCGTGAGAGGTCTTATTTTGAAGCTCTCGTGGAGGAGCATCCGACTGGACTAATAGTTCGTCCGTTTTCAATATTCTGCGCATGCGCAGTCTGGCCCGTAGTATAGAAAGCAGGCATTTTGGGGGGTATGTGGGTGTGTGTTTAGGGTAGAGATGGACCGCTATGGGTCCGAATGGGTCGTGGAAGGTGTCAAAGTGAAGCTTGTGTGGGGGTAGAGTCAGAATGGCGTGTTTTTAAGTGCAAGTCGCGTCAATCTGCGCATGCGCAGTTGGTTGTAGTAAGTAAAGTGGTCATTTTGGGGCAGTGCAGGAAGGTATTTGGTGTCGAGATGGACCATCCTTGGTCCGAATGCGTCGTGCGGGGTGTTCTTTTGTAGCTCTCGGGGTGTAGACCCCGATTTGAGGGCTGCCCACGTCACCTGTGACGTCATCGGTGACGTCATCAGTACGAGTAGTAGCAAAAGTGGACATTTTGGGGCAGTGAAGGCAGGTATTTGGGGTAGAGAGGGACCATCCTTGGTTCTGATGCGTCGTGGAAGGTGTCATGTTGTAGCTCTCGGGTTGTACATCCCGATTTGAGGGATGTTCCCGTCATCTGTGGCGTCATCGGTGACGTCATCAGTAGGAGTAGTAGCGAAAGTGGACATTTTGGGGAAGTGAAGGAAGGTATTTGGTGTAGAGATGGACCATCCTTGGTCCGATTGTGTCGTGGGAGGTGTCCTTTTGTAGCTCTCGGGGTGTAGACCCCGATTTGAGGGATGTTCGCGTCATCTGTGACGCCATCGATAACGTCATCAGTACGAGTAGTAGCGAAAGTGAGCATTTTGGAGCAGTGCAGGAAGGTATTTTGGGTAGAGAGGGGCCATCCTTGGTCCGAATGCGTCGTGGGAGGTTTCATGTTGTAGCTCTCGGGGTGTACATCCCGATTTGAGGGATGTGACGTCATCGGTGACGTCATCAGTAGGTGTAGTAGCCAAAGTGGGCGTTTTGGGGGGTGTGTGGAGGTGTGTTTGGGGTAGGGAGGGACCACCCTTGGTCCGAATGCGTCGTGAGAGGTGTCATGTTGTAGCTCTCGGGGTATAGACCCCGATTTGAGGGATGTCCGCGTCATCTGTGACGTCGTCGGTGACGTCATCAGTACGAGTGGTAGCGAAAGTGGGCATTTTGGGGCAGTGAAGGATGGATTAGTAGTATAAAAGCGCATTTCGAGCCCTATTGACCTTGCGGCGCAATGCGCAATGAGTGTATGCGCGTATGTGTGTGTGTGTGTGGGTGTGTGTGCGTGTGTGTTCGTGTGTGTGTGCGTGTGTGTGTGTATGCTTGTGTGTGTGTGTGCGTGTGCGTGTGTGTGTGTGTACGCGTGTGTGTGTGTATTTATGCGTGTGTGTATACGTCTGTGTGCGCGTGTGTGTATGCGTGTATGTGTGTATGCGTCTGTGTGTATGTGTGGTGTGTGCGTGTGTGCGTGTATGCGTGCGTGTGTGTGGGTATGCATGTGTGCATGCGTCTGTGTGCGTGCGTGCATGTGCGTGTGTGTTTGTGTGTGTGTGTGTGTGCGTGCATGTGCGTATGCGTGTATGTGTGTGTGTGCGTCTGTATGTGTGTGTGCGTGTGTATGCGTGTGTGTGTGTTTGTGTTTGTGTATGCATGTGTGTGTCGCCGTATGCAGGCGCACGCTCCTGTGGTGCACCCTGTAACCTATAGCCCGTAGGGCATAGGGTACGCCACCAAGCACAGAATACATGTAATCTGCGCATATCCATGCACATGTACTATGTGCCTGTACATGTAATCTGTTCATGTTCATGTACATATACTGTCAATATACATGTTCCTTTTCCATCTACATGCACTCTGTTCACGTCCAGGTATACATACTCTATTCAAATCCATGTACATACTCTCTGTCCATGTCGCTATATAGCTGGAATATTGCGGAATGCGACGTTAAACCTTAATTATCTCCCTCTCTCTCTCTCTCTCTCTCTCTCTCTCTCTCCATGAACATGTACTCTTTACAATGTCGCATGTAGACCGGTGAGAGAACAACAAAAACAAGGATTACACGTCAATCATTTTATTTTCCCCTCCAGTACATCATACCCAAGCTGGGGGAGCCGCGTTGGGTATGTTTACAATACAAGTAGCCTTTTGTCCAATCAGAGGCCGCCATTTGCATCTGTCATATTCGTTCCTGTCCGTTAGATGTATTATCGGCTGTTCTTGTCCAATCAGAAGTCACCATTTCAGAAAGTTTCATCTTCGGCCATGTTCGCTCTGAACCGTTTGTTCTAATCGTCGTCAGGGAGGCCAGGGTACCGTTGAGGCAACATATCCGCAAATAGTTGTTTGCGCATTCTGAGTATTTATCAGTGCATGGGTGAATACATTCACCCGATGGGAAGATTCCGTAATTTGGTCACGAAGAACGTAACATTGGTCACCCTCTCTACGACCCATTGCAAGTTGGGGCGCAGTTCATAGGCCCATCCCAAGACATCCAATTGTTTCACTTGGCCCAGCATCATCTCTAGCGACGCCCGGTTAATGATGGTAAACGGTTGGTCAAATACCCGGATGTTACTGCTCGAGTAAAAGTATCGGACTTGATCTGTCTCCTTATGCTGCAGCACATAACCAAACGCCAGATTTAATTTGAAGGACGTAGCTTGGTCATTGAAGATGGCTTCCACGTAGCTGCGTAGACGGGCGAGGTTGGTCAGTCGGAAATTGTAGATATCTTGAATAGGGCGATGACGGTGGAAACAGTACCGTATCATGGACCAATGGCGCCGATAAATGTCACTCACTGGATGGGCGTCCTGTAAGAGATCGCTGGGAACATCCACCGCATCTTCCACAAAATGTTCGTTGTTGTGAGGCGTATGACTGGGAACAGTAATGCTAGGGACCGGCTGGATATCTAGGCTCTTCTGAACTGTAGGTATAGGCGGGCTTCGCATGGACGCTTGGGTGGCCCATGAATTGAACGTTCATGTCGCTGTAAATGATCTGGGCGCTGAAACGACAGTGTACATATTGTACAGCTATACCGGGCGGTTCCATCGTGCTTGGTAGCCTCATGGCGGCGCAAGTCGTGCCGGCGAGTGAATGATTTCGAGCACGTAGTACAAGTGAACATCTTGTTGGTTGACAGAGTGTCTGATGAAACGGCCAGGCCGTTTCCCTTTTATAGCAAGCTAGCTGTTGATCTATTTTTAGCACACTCAGTTCAACTACCCCAAGTCGAGGACCGAGATGTACTGGTGTACGACTGAGCCGCATTGCGCGCGCGCGCGCGCGCGTGTGTGTGTGTGCGTGTGTGTATGTGTGGGCAGTGGGTTTTACATCCGGGACCTTGTCAGCATCCGGGTTTCCCAGTGGGTTCTTCCATCCGGGTACTGTGGTTTTACATCCGGGTCTTCATCTTACATCCGGGGTTTTCCATGTTTACTGTCACGTGACCGGAACCGGAAGTTGTCACAAGACAGGTGGGACCCACTTGCGTCTGTGTGTATGTGTGTGTGCTTGCGTATGAGTATACGCGTGTGTGTATGTGTTTGTGCGTGTGCGTAAATGTGCGTGTGTGTGTTTATGCGTCTGTGAGTACGTGTGTCTGTGCTTGCGTGTGTGTTTGTGTACGCGTGTGTGCGTGTGTGCGTGTATGCAAGTGTGTTTTTGCGTCAGTGTGTGTGTGTGCTTGCGTGTACGTGAGTGTGTGTGTGTGTGTTGGTGTGCGCGTGTGTGTATGTGTGTATGAGTGCGTGTTTGTGTGTATGCATGTGTGTATGCGTCTGTGTGCCTGCGTGTGTGTGTATGCGTCTGTGTGTATGTATGTGTGTGCGTGTGCGTGTATGTGGGTATGCGTCTGTGTGTGTGTGCATGTGTGTGTATGCGCGTGTGTATGTGTGTGCGTGTGCGTGCATGTATATGTACAGACACCACCACCAACACCACCACCACACACCACCACCACCACCACCGCCACCACCGCCACCACCGGGCGTTGACGGGCGTCAACGTCCGGTGGTGGTGGTGGTGGGAGCTCCCGGGTGGCAGAGCTCTTGGATCGGAGCTCTTGGAGCTCAAAGCGTATGGAACTCAGAGCTCGGAAGTGACATTTGCATATGACCTCTGTGAGGTCACTTCCGCTACCGTTCACGTGACCGGAACTGACCTCTGACCCCTGCGCGCAATTTTTATCCGGTATTGTTAGCACGCGCAGGGGTCAAAGGTCAGTTCCGGTGACGTGAACGGAAGCGGAAGTGACCTCACACAGGTCATATGCAAATGTCACTTCCGAGCTCTGAGTTCCACACGCTTTGAGCTCCAAGAGCTCTGCCACACGGGACCTCCCACCACCACCACCACCGGGCATTGACGCCCGTCAACGCCCGGTGGTGATGGTGGTGGTGATGGTGGTGGTGGTGGTGGTGGTGGTGGTGGTGGTGTATGGTGGTAGTGTATGGTGGTGGTGTTGGTGGTGGTGTCTGTACATATACATGCACGCACACGCACACACATACACACACGCATACACACGTCACATCCGAGCTCTGAGCTCCACACGCTTTGAGCTACAAGAGCTCCGATCCAAGAGCTCTGCCACACGGGAGCTCCCACCACCACCACCGGGCGTTGACGCCCATCAACGCCCGGTGGTGGTGGTGGTGGTGGTGGTGGTGGTGGAATGTGGTGGTAGTGTGTGGTGGTGGTGTTGGTGGTGGTGTCTGTACATATATGGCACGCACACGCAGGCACACAGACGCATACACACATGCATACACACAAACACGCACTCATACACACATGCACACACACGCACACCAACACACACACACACACTCACGTACACGCAAGCACACACACACTGACGCAAACACACACATGCATACACACACACGCACACACGCGTACACAAGCACACACGCAAGCACAGACCCACATACTCACAGACGCATAACACACACACGCACATGCACGCACACGCACAAACACACACACACACACGCGTACACTCATACGCAAGCACACACACATACGCAAGTGGGTCTCACCTGTCTTGGGACAACTTTCGGTTCCGGTCACGTGACAGTAAACATGGAAAAACCCGGATGTAAGATGAAGACCCGGATGTAAAACCACAGTACCCGGATGGAAGAACCCACTGGGAAACCCGGATGCTGACAAGGTCCCGGATGTAAAACCCACTGCCCACACATACACACACGCGCGCGCGCAATGCGGCTCAGTCGTACACCAGTACATCTCGGTCCTCGACTTGGGGTAGTTGAACTGAGTGTGCTAAAAATAGATCAACAGCTAGCTTGCTATAAAAGGGGCCTGGCCGTTTCATCAGACACTCTGTCAACCAACAAGATGTTCACTTGTACTACGTGCTCGAAATCATTCACTCGCCGGCACAACTTGCGCCGCCATGAGGCTACCAAGCACGATGGAACCGCCCGGTATAGCTGTACGATATGTACACTGTCGTTTCAGCGTCCAGATCATTTACAGCGCCATGTACGTTCAATTCATGGGCCACCCAAGCGTCCATGCCAAGAATGTGGTCAACTCTTCTGTCCTAGTGAAGTTGAGCCCGGGGAGACGAATGTCACTGGTGATGCGAACACGGAGAGCCCGCCTATGCCTACAGTTCAGAAGAGCCTAGATATCCAGCCGGTCCCTAGCATTACTGTTCCCAGTCATACCCCTGACAACAACGAACATTTTGTGGAAGATGCGGTGGATGTTCCCAGCGATCTCTTACAGGACGCCCATCCAGTGAGTGACATCTATCGGCGCCATTGGCCCATGATACGGCACTGTTTCCACCGTCATCGACCTATTCAAGATATCTACAATTTCCGACTGACCAACCTCGCCCGTCTACGCAGCTACGTGGAAGCCATCTTCAATGACCAAGCTACGTCCTTCAAATTAAATCTGGCGTTTGGTTATGTGCTGCAGCATAAGGAGACAGATCAAGTCCGATACTTTTACCCGAGCAGTAACATCCGGGTATTTGACCAACCGTTTACCATCATTAACCAGGCGTCGCTAGAGATGATGCTGGACCAAGTGGAACAATTGGATGTCTTGGGATGGGCCTATGAACAGCGCCCCAACTTGCAATGGGTCGTAGAGAGGGTGACCAATGTTACGTTCTTCGTGACCAAATTACGGAATCTTCCCATCGGGTGAATGTATTCACCCATGCACTGATAAATACTCAGAATGCGCAAACAACTATTTGAGGCCTCCCTGACGACGATTAGAACAAACGGTTCAGAGCGAACATGGCCGAAGATGAAACTTTCTGAAATGGTGACTTCTGATTGGACAAGAACAGCCGATAATACATCTAACGGACAGGAACGAATATGACAGATGCAAATGGCGGCCTCTGATTGGACAAAAGGCTACTTGTATTGTAAACATACCCACGCGGCCCCCCAGCTTGGGTATGATGTACTGGAGGGGAAAATAAAATGATTGACCTGTCATCCTTGTTGTTGTTGTTCTCTCACCTACATGCGACATTGTAAAGAGTACATGTTCACTGAGAGAAAGAGAGAGAGAGAGAGAGAGAGGGAGAGAATTAAGGTTTAACGTCGCATTCCGCAATATTCCAGCTATATAGCGACATGGACAGAGAGTATGTACATGGATTTGAACAGAGTGTGTATACATGGACGTGAACAGAGTACATGTAGAATGATATGCACAGAGTACATGTAGATGGAAAAGGAACATGTATATTGACAGTATATGTACAGAACAGATTACATGTACAGGCACATAGTACATGTGCATGGATATGCGCAGAGTACATGTATTCTGTGCTTGGTGGCGTACCCTATGCCCTACGGGCTATAGGGTACAGGGTGCACCACAGGATCGTGCGCCTGCATACGGCGACACACACATGCATACACAAACGCAAACACACACACACGCATGCACACACACACACACGCATACACACAGACGCATACACACATACACGCATGCGCACACACGCACATGCACGCACACGCACACACAGACGCACGCACACATGCAAACAAACACCATGCACGCACACACACATACACATACACGCATACACACACACAGACGCATGCACACACGCGTACACACACGCACACAGATGCATACACACACGTGCATACACACACGCATACATACACACACACGCGCGCACACACACAGGCACATGCACGCACACGCACACACATACACGCACACACACGCACACGCATACACACGCAAGCACACACACTCGCAAGGACACACAGACGCATACGCACACACACATGCACACACACACGCATACACCCACGCACATATACACATGCACGCCCATGCGTACACACACACGCAAGCACACACACACACACGCGTGCACACGCACACACACATACACACAGATGCATACACACACACACGCATACACACACACGCATACACACACACGCACATGCACGCACACGCACACACATACACAGACGCATACACGCACACGCGTACACCCACGCAAGCACACAGACTCGCAAGCACACACAGACGCATACACACATGCATACACACAGACGCATACACACATGCATACACACACACATGCATACACACATACGCATACACACACACACGCACGCACACCCACATACACATACACCCGTACACACACACACACGTAAGCACACACACACGCGTACACACGCACACACATACACACAGATGCATACACACACACGCATACACAGACGCATACACACACATACACGCATACACGCACGCACACACATACACAGACGCACACATACATACAGACGCACACATACACACAGATACATACACACAGACATGCATACACACACACGCACACACAAATGCATACACACACACACATGGATACACACACACAATATGACTGACTATTCACATGCAGGACATGAGAGATTCTGGACCTGGGCCTGATAGAAGTCCGAGATGGTGGTACATTCGTGAACATCCGGACACTTTTACATCCGAGACTTTTACATCCGGGTACATCCGGGTTCTTGTACATCCCTGACTGTAGAACATCCGGGTACTCCTATAAGAGCCGGAATTTTTACGGCATTCATCATTTCCAGATCCACAGCCGATATGTTCTCTTGCACAACTTGCTCGAAGCGCTTTCATCGCGTGGACAGTTTGCGTTGTCACACACGTGCGCGCCACGAAATACCCACGCATACATGTGCGGATTGTGATATAGTGTTTAAGCATCCCAGTCAATTGAGACGTCACCGAAATGTCATACACGGATGACGCTCGCCACTCTCGAGACCGGATATTTTAGTTTCTATGGGAATGCATCTGAGAATAGAAGAGCCCATGGAGGTCGATTCGCCGCCGCAAATTGAAGAGCCGAAGGAGGTTGATCACAGTGTTGAATGAGAGAAGTAAGAGCTTCGAGCTTCAGTATCATGGATTGCCCGAAGACGTTTAGGTTACATTGAACGAAGATTAAACTTTCTGAAATGATGGCTTCTGATTGATCGATAGGATGGTCACCTTGCCTCTAACTATAAATACTGAAACACGCATGTTAGATGTACATTTCTCACAACCTGTACCAGACCCGATCAAATGGAAAAGCCAGCCAATTCCAAGGCAGATGAGCAATCGTTGAAGATTGACGAAAAGGTGCCGGTTCCCGCTCGACTCCGCAAAAGAGTTACCAAAAGATACCCGCCCATAACTATGGAAATGATTGATGATTTCTTCAGTGTGGGTTACAGCTCAACCAGGGGAGAGCCCGGAGGTCTCCGCTACCATCGCCAGCGATGCCTGACCTGCCTTGAAGGTGTACCCTTGGCCGGGTGTGATCTTTGCACGAGGAGAGAGGAGATTTTCCAGTGGGCGAAGTGAATTGAACATCCGGGCACTTTTACATCCGGGTACATCCGGGTTCTTGTACATCCGGGTTCTTGTCGCTGACGTCCGCGCCTACATCCGGGTTCTTCTATGTTGGACTATAAGAGCCAGAATTTTTACGGCCTTCATCATTTCCAGATCCACAGCCGACATGTTATCTTGCACAACTTGCCAAAAGCAGTTTACTCATATAGAAAGTTTACGACGCCACGAGGCTTCCACCCACAACGATGCACGGTATACTTGTATAATCTGCACACGGTCATTCAATCGGGCGGATAATTTACTGCGCCATGAGAGGGCACTCCACAAGGTTGCGACGGTACAATGTAACGATTGTGGTCGACTCTTCAAACGACCCAGTCGGTTAAGACAGCACCAACGTTTGATTCATGCCCCGTCTCTACGGTTTGGGCGACAACTTTCCACTAAAGGTAGCCGCGGAAAGTCAGACCCAGTGAAGATGAACCCCGGGAGACGAATGCCACTGGTGATGCGATCACGGAGAGCTTGCCTATACCCACAGTACAAGAGGGCCTGGATATTCAGCCGGACCCCAGCGTTACGGTTTCGAGTCATACGCCTGACGACATCGAACATTTTCTGGAAGATGCGGTGGATGTTCCCAGCGATCTCTTACAGGACGCCCATCCAGTGAGTGACATCTATCGGCGCCATTGGCCCATGATACGGCACTGTTTCCACGGTCATCGCCCTATTCAAGATATCTACAATTTCCGACTGACCAACCTCGTCCGTCTATGCAGCTACATGGAAGCCATCTTCAATGACCAAGCTACGTCCTTCAAATTAAATCTGGCGTTTGGTTATGTACTGCAGCATAAGGAGACAGGCCAAGTCCGATACTTTTACCCAAGCAGTAACATCCGGGTATTTGACTAACCGTTTACCATCATTAACCGGGCGTCGCTACGTCACCAATGTCACGTTGTTCGTGCCCAAATTACGGAATCTTCCCATCGGATGAATGTATTCACCCATGCACTGATAGATACTCAGAATGCGCAAACAACTATCTGAGGATATGTTGCCTCAACGGTATCCTGACCTTCCCGACGATCATTCGAACAAACGGTTCAGAGCGAACATGGCCGAAGATGGAACTTTCTGAAATGGAGACTTCTGATTGGACAAGAATACATCTAGCGGACAGGAACGAATATGACAGATGCAAATGGTAGCCTCTGATTGGACAAGAGTCTTCTTGAGTTGTAAACATACCCAACGCAGCTCCCCCAGCGTGGGTGTGATGTAACATTGGGGAGAATAAACTATATGAAAAAACTTCATGTTGCTGTTGTTCTCTCATGTGTCATCTTTGTTGTTGTTGTTGTTCTCTCTCCGGTCTATATCATGGCGTCAGGGTGTTATGTTAGAGTGTCAAGGCGTAACGAAGGGCGTTGACGGGCGTCACTGCATTTCGAAGAATGAGTGACAATTCCATGGAATATCTAGAAAACCAGAGCTTCTGAGCTATTTCACTAGGGCGTTGAAGCATTAAGCTTGGCGTTGGCGGGCGTTGCTACAAGATGACACCTCACACGACGCATTGGCACCGCGGATGGTCCATCTCTGCACCAAACACCTTCCTTCACACCCTCAAAATGTCCACTTTGACTACTACTCCTACTGACGACGTCACCAATGACGTCTCAGATGCTGTGGACATCCCTCAAATCGGGGTCTACACCCCGAGAGCTACAACATGACACCTCCCACGACGCATTCGGACCAAGGATGGTCCATCTCTACACAAATTACCATCATTCACTGCCCCAAAATGCCCACTTTCGCTACTACTCGTACTGATGACGTCACCAATGACGTCACAGATGCTGTGGATATCCCTCAAATCGGGGTCCCCGCCCCGAGAGCTACAACATGACACCTCCCACGTCACTTGACTTACTACGGCCAGACTGCGCATGCGCAGAATATTGAAAACGGACGAACCATCAGTCCAGTCGGGTGCTGGATATACTGGATATAGTATGGGCCTATATCCAGACCTACACGGTACTTTTCGAAAAATTCACCGCTCTGCTCCGGACCCCTCCCATTGTGTTTTTCGTGGCGAGACGAGAAAAACGAGACCAAACAACCCATAGTAAAACCCCTAAAAAATTGACCACCCCCCCATACCCTATACAGGCATTTTGCCGTATATTGTATAATACAGGCCCCTATTGTAAAGTCCGTGTTCCGCTTTTTGCCGGAGGAAATTTATATACACCCACCCATGACTTGATAGGCAGGCCCCGATAAGCCAGGGACCGATATTACCCCTTTGGGACAAGGCTGATAGGAGTTTTCCCCTATTGTAGGGTAAAGTCCGTGTTCCGCTTTTTATAGTTTCGGGACAAATCCTAAATTTACATACACCCACCCGATTGACTTGATAGGCAGGTCCCGATAAGCCCGGGGACCGATATTAGCCCTTTTGGATAGGGTTGATAGAGGTTTTCCCCTATTTCAGGGGTAAAGTCCGGGTTCCGTTTTTTATATTTTCGGGACAAATCCTAAATTTACATACACCCACTCCAGGCAGAACCCGATAAGCCCGGGGACCGATATTAGCCCTTTGGGATAGGATTGATAGGGGTTTTCCTCTATTGTAGGGGTAAAGTCCGTGTTCCGCTTTTTTATATTTTCGGGGACAAATCCTCATTTTACATACACCCACTCCCCCACTCTCTCAGCAGGCCCCGATAAGCCAGGGGACCGATATTAGCCCTTTGGGATAGGGTTGATAGGAGTTTTTCCCTATTTTAGCGGTAAAGTCCGTGTTCCGCTTTTTATATTTTCGGGACAAATCCTAATTTTACATACACCCACTCCCCCACTCTCTCAGCAGGCCCCGATAAGCCAGGGACCGATATTAGCCCTTTGGGATAGGGTTGATAGGAGTTTTTCCCTATTTTAGCGGTAAAGTCCGTGTTCCGCTTTTTATATTTTCGGGACAAATCCTAATTTTACATACACCCACTCCAGGCAGAACCCGATAAGCCAGGGACCGATATTAGCCTTTTGGGATAGAGTTGATAGGGGTTTTCCCCTATTTTAGAGGTAAAGTCCGTGTTCCGCTTTTTATATTTTCGAGACAAATCCTCATTTTACATACACCCACCCATGACTTGCAAAATCCTTCCGTAGGGACCCCAAGTCCCCGACTCAAATGAATAGACGGCATACAAGTCCGTACATGCACTCCTAATCACGTGATCGCCGCATGATGGAAAAAACCCAGAACCAAGTCAGTACATCCCATACAGTCATACCCAGGTCACGCCCGATTCACGCAGACCGGAAGTGACGTCATACTCCTGCGCACTCTCCGTGATGGAAAAAACCCAGACACAAGTCAATACATGCATTCCATACAGTCAGACATACCCTCAGCCCTCTGTATACTCATGGACATGCCTTGATCTCGGGGAGCCAGGTGTTCGGCACGTGAGCTCACTCACGCAGACGCCAGGCCAGGTGGTTACGGTCGCCGCAACATTGTAGCGAACGTGCAACATTGTTGCAATTCGGGGAGCCAGATGTTCGGCACGTGAACTCACTCACGCAGACACGTAGGCACCAGACCAGGTGTTCACGATGCCGCAACATTGTAGCGAACGTGCAACAATGTTGCAATTCGGGGAGCCAGGTGTTCGGCACGTGACAACCCCCAGCCCAAGCAGACGACAGTGAAATTCTGGCGGGAAAAACCCCACAGACAGGTCAGTACATGTCCTATCATGTTCACAGGTCACGCCCCATTCACGCAGACCGGAAGTGACGTCATACACATGCGCACTCCCCGTGATGATGCATTCCATACAGTCAGACATACCCTCAGCCCTCTATATATTTGGGACTACTTTCTGTCCGCGGAGGCAGACCGCATCACTGCCAAACCGCATCACCGCGGAGGAATCACCTAATTGACCTCTCGACCTCGGCCAAACCACTTTTAGTCGGTTGGGGTGCAAGGTTGGTCAAAGGTCAATAAGGCCTTATCTCTTCGATGTATTCTCAAGTGCACTCATTGACCTTTGACCCCTACCGACTAAAAGTGGTTTGGCCGAGGTCGAGAGGTCAATGGGAGGGTTAACGCTTGCTATATACTACTAACCAACTACCACAATTTTTGTTAGAATTTTACCAAACTTGACAAAGTATTCCCTGGGACGGAATATTCAAAATTCGTCTTAGATAAACAGTTATGTCCCTCGGAAATGTTTTGCCAAGTTTGAGATTTAAAATATTTTAAATCTGGAAGCATAACGGTCTCAATTCACTAGAAAAATTACTAATTACTGCTAAATCTGTGGTGTTCAGAAGCTCGACACATGACTTCTACTAAATCGATTATCGCGCGTTTTTTCGGAGCATAGGGTCCTCGGAAAGGTCAATCTCGCAAGCCAGGGTCGAAACGCGGAGAGTCATTTTGTTTGTGTTTTCGGGGATCACTTTGGATCGGCCATAACATTACTACTAATGGGTCTAGGATGCCCAAACTTCACAGACGTGACCTCCAGATGTCGACTTCATGACTTCAGGTAAGGTCTTCTCGCCGTTTCCACAGCGGTGTAAATGTTTTCTTTGCGGTGGACGGTGTAAACTATTCCGATCGCGGTTAATATGTTAACTGCTTACTCCGCGATGAAAACATTTCCAACATCGTATAAAAATTTCGACTGCTAAACTATTTTCTCCTTGCTGTAAACAATTCGCCGCGGTGTAAACTATTCCCATGCACCGCATTATAAATATTGTCTCCGTTGTGGAATCATTTTCTGCGCCGTGTAAGCTAGCGGTGTAAACATTTTCTCCGCAGTGTAAATATTTTCTTTGCAGTGGAAACATTTTCACCGTGGTGTAATGTATTCCTACCGCGGTTAACATTTCCACCGCGTTTTAAACTATTTCCTCCGTGGTGTAAACTATTTACAACGCCGTGTAAACATTTCCACCTCGGTGTAAAGCATTCCCACAGCAGTGTAAATATTTGTCCCGCAGTGGAAACCTTTCTACCGAGGTGTAAACTATTCCCACTATGCTCTTCGTGGTGGATACATTTCCACCGACTTTTTCTGGAAAACTGGGGTAAATTGCGTTTACAATAAATCATTTTCAGTTACAAAAAATTACCATGAATTGTTGAATCTATGAAATGATTCGAGGAAGTTGAAGAAAGGAATCTTTTACGGTAAAATAAAATTGAAAGAAAATGTAGAGCGAAACGCAAAATGGATCAAATTAACAAAAACAAATCTGTCTATTTTGTGAACAAAACAAAGAAAATCCAGGAAACAAAATAAATGACTAATGTTCCCTATAAGCCACCGTATATTGAGCAGATCAATTATGTACTTTCAGGCAGTGGTCATAGCCATGCTGACAGAAATGCCTAGATACTGTGACATGCAATAACTGGTACGGAGCGACACTGACCCATTCTCCCAACGTCAGAGTCTGTAACCTCCAAACCGTCAGTAAACTATATATGACAGAAGGAGATATACAATCTGATGCCATGAGAATGCACTGACCCAACGCCACAGCTTTTAATTGTGAGCTTGTGGCCTATAAACAAAAAAACTGTCTCTGATTACGTCTCCGTCTGTTAAAATCGCACCCATTTATTTCAAACTTTGGCCTGGGTATTGTTTTCTCGATTGTAGAAACTGGAACAGTTGCCATGAGTTTGACCGACTTATTTAGAAAATGTATTCTGTTGTCTGTAAATGGCCTTAATATTTGTTATGCGCCTTCTTGAAGCCAGCTACAGACTGTGATGGTCAGGTCATTCAGGGACCCATCATTCAATGCATGACAGTAAAAGCCGTAATTAGCTGAGATACAAAAACACCATACACCCTTAAAACACAAGTGTTGTATACAACTGACATTTGTAAATGTTTTCCCTCCTCCACACCTATCAAAGTGTTATCAAAGTTCAACATTATAAATGTTGTATATAACACAACACTGAGTGTTGTATACAACATTTATAATGTTGAACTTTGATAACACTTTAATGATAGGTGTGGAGGAGGGAAAACATTTACAAATATTGTATATAACACTTGTGTTTTAAGAATGTAACATCGGAGAAGACTATAATAGTGATGATTACTGGGATTGATGGGTAGGACGACATCAGAATAAGAGCCTGTGTGATCGTATGATTACACCATTCTCTGTTCTCACAACCATTACAAGGTATCATTATCATAGTCATCACTTTACTCCTGGAATAGAGCTTCGTGGTAGGTCCCACCTTGTGTGATGAAGATGGGTTGTAGTTCACTGAACTACTATTATGAACATTATCCAATGAGAATTGCTCCCGTACTTAATCCTCGATTGATCCTCTACTGCTTTGATTTTCATTTATTGTGGAATATTGTTGTTGAAACAAGGTTCATGTCATCCTCCATACATGAATGTCTCATTCAATATTTTTAGACACACAAGGTCTCACTCTCGACTAAGAATGTCTTCAAAATCTCAATCCAGTAACATTTGTTTAATGGGTAACCCAAACATACCAGCCCCACCACCGATTTATTACTCTAAGATTTCCCATTAATAACTCATTTATTTAAAAGAATTGCCAACTTTTTCTCTGTTGTTATTTGTCAAGTTTTTAGAGAATAATTATTATATATTCAAAATATCTTGATATTTCTGTTAAAAATAAATTATCCTTATCAGGTGTGTTATAGAAGATCAGTGATCTCTACCAGTAGGCCATATGTAACCACCTCATGAAGGTAAACCAATGAACGAGATATACGCATTGCTAACTCTCAAAGTCAAGGTCTGTTGTTGAGGCAGACTCACAAAGGACAAAGAAGAAAAGAACGGTGGACGACCCTGAGCTCCTGTGTTTTGTTAGGAGAATTATTCTAGTATTTCGATAGCAAACAATGAGTTGAAAGAAAACAATATGTTCAAAACAAATAAGTAGCACCAGTAAAGTGGCAGCGCTTGATCAAATTGGGGAAAACTGTCTGTTGATCAGATTCACAGTTGAAATGTAAAGGTTAGTATAGATACTAATTAAACGCAACATTAAACGGGTGGTGGCAAACGATACCGGAGTACTCACAAGAAGTCAATCATATTACCCCACAGACAATTATGCTGACTGCATATTTCTAAAAACATCACAATAACCAAAAGTGATCCCTGTGAAGATTTGAACCCCAGCCTCGCTTTTATTGTAGAAGTTTATGTGGACAACTTGAATGACATAAACCACACGGTATTAGGTACATATATTTCAGAGCGATGATGTAATAGCCCTATCTAGTCATCTGTTGGAAAATGATGAACTATGTGACCCCAGATAGTCCAAAAACGGCCGAAACGAGGAAGAATTTATTGAATGCAAGTTCGTATTCAGAAAATTACCCATGAGACCCGACGCCAACCAAGTGCTTCATTCTCCACCATGTTTACAATTCACAAAACTATAATCACAATGATCCGTATAGAGGGTAAGCCTCCGGGATGAAAGGTCCATCAGCAGAATCTCACCATACACAGGCAACAAGTAAACGCAACATTAAAAGGGTGATGAAAGCAATGCTGGCGTACTGGCAAGATGTCATATGACCTCACAGACAAATATAGTGTCTATCAAGAATGCCTTGTTTGTCATATTTTCAAAATATGCACATTTTTTATGAGGGAAAACCACAGACTGGACTTGTGGGAGAGGGGAGGGTGTTATTTCAGACATGATATCATATAATACATACTCAATCAGTTTTAGCTATACGTCGAATCCAGGGCATTTCCACACCGGACATTTTCCCAACCGGACAATTTTCCCAAACCGTCATTTCTTTCTGAGATTTTCTCCATCCAATAATTACTGTTGTCGTTGTATATCCGTAAATCGACGAGAATGGCCAAGAGGTTTCCATCACCGTTTAATTCCACGACACACTATTACTTAACAAATGTGAATAACCTTCACCAAAAAATCCTACAGGATCTCTATCAGACGAAATGCCAAACCTATCGGATCCTTATAATTTTATTCTGTTTTACATGACACAAATGATGTTTAGCCTTGGCCTCTTCACTTTAAGAAGGAACTCCAACTCTGGGAAGTTTCTTTGGCAGGGGTGTTGTAATGTATTCACATGCAAGGGCCCACCCTTCTGAGCAGTCTCTTAGTAGTGTAAAATTGACCGCCTATCATGATCATGATCAGGTTGAGATCAGAGAGGCAAGACCGGATAAAACAGTTTCTATAACCATAATCAGTGAATAGGGAACAAAGGGCTAATGGATAAGAGAATGGTCAATCAGGAACAAATGTTGAGCGGGAGGGTCAAATGAGAAGCGGAAGGGTCAGTTGAGGAGCACAAGGATCAAATGAAGAGCGAACAAAGTGCGGGTTCGGGAGGAAAACTGTCAGTGACTCGACTAATCAGTATGAAGTATGTGATCACCATATTTGATGACGTAATTTTATACAATTTGTAGAGAAGTGTGCGAAACGTTTAATCTTTTGACTTATTGCCTAGGATATATTGAAGAGTGAGTGAGCGAGTGAAAAAATATTGCTACGTGAGTGAGGATATATTGTTGAGTGAGTGATTGATTGCGTGAGTGAGTGAATGAGTGAGGGAATATATTAGTGAGTGAGAATGTATTGGTGTGGTCGATAAGCATGCTAAAGAGATATAACTCTACTTTGAAGTCAATATCAAAACATATGTATAAAATTAAAAAAATATAACAAAGTCCGCTCCCTGAAGATTTAGGGAGCAGACTTTGTTATTTTCTAATTTCTTCGTTTCATGTTTCTGAGGTGCATCTTCCACATATGGAGGAAATAATTTTCCATTTGTATTGTCTGTATCTGTTCTCTTTATGTTTCTCTTCAAATTCAACCACACTTCGATGCTCAAGATTAGACCAGTATATCTGGATATGTATGGGTATATAAAATTCATTTGACCATACTCGCACAGGTGTCTGTATCCGCTTTGCACTTCTCCTTGTTCGTGGTAGATATCTTACCCGGTATAGCTGAGGTATAAATCCTGGGATATTAGTAGTATATAAAACACCGATTCCTTAGCATTGACCGACTTATTTGTTCCCCCGGGTAAAATTTAAGGGGGTACTTGGTCACGTGACGTCATCGATGAGGGCCATACGCGGCTGGTCGCCTATGACGTCACTATGACGTCACATCCGGGTCAAAGGTCACACCCAGATCATTAGGTCACTGTGGGGTGACAGCCCGGAGTTATCTCTCCCAAGTTTTTCCCACCAGGGGCAACGAGGGACCTGGGCCATAAATACGAGGGTCAGTCACAGTGTGCGTCATTCACCGTTCGTTATTGGGTCAACCATGTCACCAAGGGACCTACCCATAAATACGAGGGTCAGTCAGAGTGTACGTCATTCACCCTTCGGCATTTCGTCAACCATGTCACCAGTCCTACGAGCCATCCTGCCCCTTACTCCTGAGGTGCGGTTACACGTCTATGAAGATAAAGTCACCCTCGTGGAAGATCGGGATGTCTGTGGGTCGGGTCCGGAGTCCACATCGAATACGGTTACCCTACACCGTGACGGCTGTACCAAATTTAAACGGGTGTTGAGCGGTGAGCTCGACGGAAACCTCATCCACATAGACATTGCCATCTACGTACACCATGGACCCTTCTTCGCACGCCTGGGGCGTTACCAAGACCCTACGCGAGGCTTCACCCTAGACCCCGATCTGTGGACAGCCTTCGAGAAAGTGGTGCCTATTGAGGACCAGCTGTTTACACCGGACGGGCGGTCAGCTGTTCAGTTGGGGTGGTCTCGTGCTATTGAGGACGCGCTGGCTGAACCCAATGCACAAATTTCTAGCAATGAAGCGGAGCCAGACGACGATGCCATTGATTACCCGGCTAGACTCAGTCAACCAACACAACGGTGGTAGAACCCGAACATGAGACCTCGTTATAAATAAACGATACCCACCGGGTCCATCATCATTTTGTCACCATGAAGCGCTGGGCTAAGGTGTTGGATAACTTATACTACAGTCCCGACCGTCCGGCGGCATATAGTGCATTGTCGGCTCTTTATCGAGCTGCCAAACCCCAGGGGATACAACGCGCCCAAGTCCGAGATTGGTTAAAACAACAAGACACCTATACCTTGCCCGCCGTCATTTTCTACGGAACCGGGTCATCGTGGGTGGTATAGATGCTCAATGGCAGGCGGATATGGTCGATATGAGTGCGTTTGCCAAATACAACGATGGGAATCGGTATATCTTGACGTGCATCGATATCCTGTCTAAGTATGCGTGGGTGGTACCCATCCGGACGAAAACAGGGGCGAATCTCATAGCGGCTTTCAAGGACATCTTCAAGACTGGGCGCAAACCCTTGTATTTGCAAACCGACGAAGGCACAGAATTCCTCAACCGAGCGTTCCAAGCCTTTCTCAAGAAACAGAAGGTTTTCTTCTTTCACACCTACAACGAGACGAAGGCTTCCGTGGTGGAAAGGTTCAACAGGACATTCAAAGGCCGCATGTACAAATATTTCACGTACAAGAATACACGGCGGTACATCGATGTTCTCCCGAAACTTGTGAGTGGTTACAATCGAGCCTATCACCGGAGTATACAGAGAGCCCCATTACCGTCACCCAACGCAATGAAGCCCAAGTCCGACGTGTCTTGTACCCCATGCAATCGCAACGAGCACCGAAGAAGGTGTTCAAGGTCGGGGACCCTGTACGGATCAGTAAAGTCAAGGGCATGTTCGAGAAGAGTTATCTCCCCAACTGGAGCGATGAGTCTATGAACTGGAAGATCTACAAGGAGAACCGTTGCAAGGGACGTTTTACGACGTTGAATTACAGCCCGTGGTGAAAACAAAGCCAGACTACTACACGGTGGAGCAGATTTTGAAAACCGAACGTCGACGTGGCAAACTGTTTCATTTCGTCAAATGGCAAGGCTGGCCCAGCTCGTTCAATTCCTGGGTCGCGGCCAACCAGGTGAAACGACTATAAAACCAGACATCACTACCATCATCCTTCATTCCGCGCTCGACCATGAACACGGTGCTATGGACAAATTACAAGCGTCTAGTCCGTCATTCATAATCCAGCCGTCGTCCATTAGAGAATATCCGCGTCCATAATCCAAAGACCTATTCCATTTTCCACATAACAGTATTAGCACCAAATTCAAAAAGACAATCATAGTATACATAAACATAGGCTTGTTTCCTGCAAGAGAGAAGCGGTCAACAGTTTTCAATGATGCCGGCAAGACATCATGATGTTCCAAAAATATCAAATCCGTGTCGCTGATCAGTATTCTTAATCCATAATATTCGTTATAGAGTCGTCATCTAAAGAATGATGTATCTCAGTCACGCTTTGATTGTGACTGTTCATATGAGTACCATGAGGATCTTGAAGTACATGGGTTCATACGGCCCCTAGCCCCGGGTTAAGCGGAATTAGACACAAGTTACGAAACGTAGCGCCATAGATCTTGCACGCTACGTTCGTATTTTGCTATCAGCATGCGATATGTATCGCCAAATTTGAGAAACTTTGAGTGGAGGCGCTTGGTGGAATAGCCCTGTTTTATAAGTTTCTGCAACAATGTTTTGTGACGTTGATTAAAATCATCACATTTAACACAGGATCTAGCAAATGCTACTAAGCGAGATATGTATACGCCATATGCAGGTCCCACTGGAATATTACTATCCAGAAAGGGATAGTTTACGATGTCGAAATTGTAATCATCTCTTTTGTCATAAAGTCGACGAGAGAGAATGCCCGCTTCATTTTTATAGAGATAGAGATCTAAATAAGATGTGCCTGTAGGGCTATCTGTAGTTTCCTTCAAATCCAGTGAAGGTGGATATATATCCTTCACTGCGTCATTTATATAGCGATTATCCACAGCGAGAAGATCGTCTATATAGCGTTTGGTGAATGAGAAGGAACGGGCTTTGAATGGATCGGTTTTTGAAAGCGCCTGCATATAGTCATATTCATAAGAGAACAGATACAGGTCAGCCAACAGGGGTGCACAATTAGTACCCATTGGAATACCTATATGCTGCTGATATATTGTGTTGCCAAATTTCACATAGATATTTTTAATGAGAAATTCAAGCAACTCTATAAACAAAGAAACATCCCATGAATGATATCTCTTGTATGTAGTCGAGCTAAAGAATGCTTTATGGCTTCCGACATTAATATATCTACGATCAGTTTTCTTGAACACAGATACTATTAATGAACAACGACCGCCTCTGAACATTACGTTTCCTAAAACGCGCAAAGCGCAAGTGAGCTTTGTGGTGACATTGGTAACCCTGATGGGAGTGTTGTATGGCGTTGTGTTTTACGACGTCGTGTATCTCGTCTCTCTACTTAACCAACCTAGAACACCAACCGTGAGTGCCAGTCAAACCAGTCTACAGATAGCACCCGTGGTCGAAACCACCCCATTCACCACCACACCGAGTATACAGTCCACATCAACCTCCACACCGAGTATACAGTCCACACCTACACCAAGTATTGCGGTGTCCAGTACAACCACCCACAGTGAGCGTTCGTCGACAACGGTACCAAAGCTCGACGCACCGACGACTCCGGTTCACTCGTACCAAATTTACAAGAGCGGTTTACCACGACAGCGGATGCACGTTCAACCATGGACCCCCGGTGGCAACATCCCTTCACTTGCGTCATCGCAGGACCGACGGGTTCCGGCAAAACGCACTTTGTCAGGAAGCTCCTCCAACACGCCGACAGCATGATCACCCCACCCATTGCCCGAGTCGTGTGGTGTTACGGAGAATTGCAAGCGGCGTATGCAGCAATGCCCCACATCACGTTCGTGGAAGGGTTACCCAACTTGGCCGATTTGGAACCGGAAACCTTGGTGGTTCTGGGTGATCTCATGGCGGAAACGGATGCCCGGTTCACCCAACTCTTTACGAAAGGCAGCCATCATCGACGGTTGAGCATCATCTATATCGTCCAGAATCTGTTCAGTAAAAACAAAGAACATCGGAACATCAGCTTAAATGTCCACTACCTGGTGATCTTCAAAAAGCCGAGAGATACCACTCAACTGCTGCACCTGGCGAGACAGATGTACCCCGGACGCACTGCGTTTGCGTTGGAAGCCTTTAAAGATGCCACAACTCCTCAGTATGGGTATATGCTCTTCGACCTGAAGCAAACCACCCCCGACCACCTTCGACTACGGACCGGTATCTTTCCCGGAGACCCACCACGTGTACATGCAAAAATAATGTAAACACACCCACAGTGGCTCCCCCCCCCCCCCAGCTGGGGTGTGTATGTGACGATGGGGATAATAAAATATATAGAAAACACCCTCCTTGTTTATGTTGTCTTTGTCGACCCATAATAAAAAGGGTAGGATTGGAGGTTCTAGCATTAGTTGTACATGATGTCTGCTCGAGTACGGAAGCACGCTCCGACGCTCCGTGTATTGACGACGGCCCCACCCGAGTTGGTCCGAACCATTGTACGTGGCGCAGACCCTGCTCTCGTGTGCTGTCTGTGTGAGATTGGACTCAATATCTTGAAAGGCAACATACCACTGACTCTAGCTCAGAAGGCGAAGTTGGCCAAGCATAAGACAGGTCTGCGAACCTTAGTCCAGAAGCGAGTCTCTCAAACACAAAAGAAAAAGGTATTAAAGAAAGGCGGCTTTCTCGGGGCCATTTCAGCACCGTTGGCCGCTTCCGTGTCTGGTCCAGTGTTGGGTGGACTGTTCGGCCGACAATGAACCACACGAAAAAAATGGTCCACGTCGAACCTCGGCTCCTTCAAAACCTCCAATCACCGTACCCCGTACCCTCTACGGTGATGACGATAAACACACTCGATGAAGAGATGCGTCAGATCTTACAACGACCGGGGTTAAGCGACAGTGAGAAAGTACAACAGTACAATGAAACGCTTCAGCGATACATGACGTTCATGGACCAATACAAAACCCTCTCTATCCCAGCAGCAGCACCACCACCACCACCACGCGACACACCACCGACCTCAGCACCGCTCCAACAGCCGCCATTACCAGGGGTACCACCTACAGCCCCACAGTGGGTCGAAGACGAAGTCCTGAAGAGTGTACCTGCATCGTTCAAGAAACAAGCTGGCCTGGTATTACAACGGATGAAACAGAATCCTAACATGACATGGAATGATAAAGGTGAACTACTGGTACAGAATCAGTTGGTCCCCGGTACCCACATGGCAGATTTAGTGAATGACCTGATGCGTCAACGCAGGTCGCACACGGATCCTCGAGGATGGGAGGTCTTCGCTCAAGGCTTGAAAGACATGCATGTACCACAGGAATTGGTGGGGAACCCCCAGCGCTGGGCCTGGATGTAGCGTGACTCGCCGGTGCACGTACGACAATACACTCCACAACCTTCTTGGGAAGCCGAGTGGAACCGGAGTCACCCCTCAAAACACCACCACGGCGGGCACCTACTTTTTCACCCCTTTTACCACGCCACCCCCTGCAACCACCAAGATCTGAGTCACCGCGTCCATCACGACGATTAGCGCCCAAGGGCTGAGATCAGTATTAAAACCAACAGCAGCAGCAGGAAAGCTCAGTCGTCATGTTTTACCTCACCCTACCCAGTAACAGCTTAGCTGATGTGTTTCCTGACAACACCTTGGCCAAGTACGTGACCCAGTTACCGCAACCGTTGCATTTACCTGGACGCTGGGAATGTGGACTCGTGGATATCCAATACCCTTACTCGTGGTACAACGTGCGAGGTGATGAAGTGTGGTACGAGGTGACCTACGAAGGACAAGAAACCCGACCCACCCTACCCGAAGGCCAATACGATACTCCCAAGGAGTTCATGGATGGGCTGAGAAGTCTGATGCATTATAAGTCTCTACGGGACGTCACGAATACTTCACAACCCATAAAAACTTTCCCCTTCAAAAATCATGTGGACTTCGATTACAACGCACACAACGACAAGGCCAGTCTCACTCTCAGCCCCAAAGTGAATGTCGAAATCAGTCCTACCCTACAGCAAATGCTGGGTCTCGATCTACAGGGGTACGCTGGCCCCACCGGCCAGACAGGCCACATCCCGATGGACATGCGTGGTGGTATGTATGGCCTGCACATCTACTCAGACGTGGTCGATGCACACATTGTCGGAAACAGCAACGTACCTCTACTACGCGTCTGCCCGGTGAAAGGCAAGTATGGAGCTCAAGTCACCCACAGTTTCAGGCACATCGTTTATCTACCGGTCAGTCAGACCGATATTAGCTCCATCGTCATCGATATAAGAGACGACAGCGGTCAACAGATTGCATTCGAGCGTGGGAAAGTGGTGCTGACACTTCATTTCCGTCAAATCCGAGCGGTTCACTTTGCATAATGAACGTGCCTTACGAGTGTGATGCACGCAGCTATATGGACTACTATGCCCAACAGGCCAGGGGTAGCTTTCCGGTCTTTGTAGGTAAACGCATGCAACGAGGATATGGGCTGGGGAACATACTCGGGAGCATCGTCAAAACGTTCCTCCCCTTGGTGACGCGTGGGGTCAAAGCGATCGGCAAACAAGCGGTATGCAGTGGACTGCAAGTCGCGGGTGATGTTTTGGGCGATGCGGCACCCAAAGAAGCACTGAAACGCCGAGCCAAAGAAGCAGGAGGCGTCTTGGTCACCAAAGCACAACGAACCGTAGGGAATAAAAGACCTGCACCACCGAGACCACGCACCAGTCGACGACCGACCCAGCGACGACGCACATCGAGGACCCCGGATATCTTTTCTTAAACATGACTTTCATCCACGCCGAGTCGTGTCCTTCTACCAGCAGTGAATTTGATTTATGGACCGTTCCACCCACACAGACCAGTGCCGAAGAGGGTCAATGGGTGGAACATCTCCCCCTTTCCAGCATTACAGCCACAAGCCCCATTGAATTCACCATCACCAACGCTGATACGACCTACCTGGATTTAGCACATACGTACCTGTACGTGAAAGCTAAAATCACCAATAAAGATGGGTATGTCCTCAAAGCAGATGCACCCGTGGGTCCAGAGAATCTCTGGCTTCATTCGCTATTCCAGCAAGTGGATATATCGCTCAGTGATAAACTGGTGAGCACATCGACGAACACGTACCCGTACCGAGTCACATCGAAACACTGTTATCCTACGGGCGTGACGCTAAAAAGTCGTATTTGACAGCCCCGTTGTTCTACCGAGATACCCCAGGCAAGATGGAATCGAGTCCCGATAATGACGGCTATACGGAGAGAATGGATGTCACAGCGGAGAGTCAGTCGGTCGATATGATGGGACGTCTGCATGCGGACTTATTCATGCAGGACGTATACCTCTTGAATGGAGTACCTGTCGAAATACGACTAGTGCGCGCAACGCCTACGTTTGCCTTGATGGCCCCGAATGATGACCTCGAGTATAACATTGTCATCCAAGAAGCCAGTCTGTTTGTACGCAAAGTGAAACCGAGCCCAGGTGTACAGTTGGGTCACATCAGAGCCTTGGAGAAAAAAACCAGCCCAGTACCCGATTCGATGAGTACAGACCAAGGTCGTTTCCGTTCCTGAAGGGAATATGATTGTCAATCAAGAGAACCTGTTTCTGGGGGATTTGCCCAAGCGTTTAACCCTAGCCTGTGTGGAGAACGTTAGTTATAATGGGACTCTCTCGAGGAATCCGTTCAACCTAAAAGCGTTCAACATCAATTTCGTGGCCCTGCATGTGGATGGCCAACAGGTACCGGCACGGCCCTTACAACCTAACTTCGGAACGGCCAATTACATCCGGAGCTATCTGAACCTCTTCACAGCAACTGGCCAAAGCAACCAAGTCGAGAGAAATATGATCAGTCGAGACGACTTCGGCAAAGGGTACACATTGTTCTGTTTCGATCTGATCCCCACCTTAGACAACGATCATCAACTGAGTCTCGTCAAGAAAGGCAACTTACGCTAGAAACTGCATTTCGGGACACCTTTACCGAAAACCATCAGTGTGACTTGCTACGCTGAGTTTGACAACATTATTCAAATCGATAAAAGCTGTAACGTCCTGTGTGATTACGCCACCTAACATGGATACAGACCAGAGAACCAACGTGCTGGAGACTGACCCAGGGGCACGTATGGTCTTTCAAGGAGTGTTCGCCCGAGATGTGTTCCCATTAGACCGTGTGTATCCTGCTGCTTACTTCCTAAATACAGACCCGATGGATCGACCCGTTCAACACTGGGTGGCCGTGTACTTGACAGAAGAGCAGGGCGAATACTTTGATCCATACGGCCTGCCACCCCTCCATCCCGATTTAACAAACTTCATGGATCAAGGCACAGAGACGTGGTGTTGGAATACTAAAACCTTACAAAGCCTGACCAGTAGCGTGTGCGGACAATATTGCTTGTTTTACCTGTACCATCGATGTCGGGGAAGACCCTTATCTACCATCGTCCACATGTTTGACGAGTACCGAGATGTACTCGTATATGACTGGGCTGCCGTTCATTTCAATGTACAAGTCCCGTTCTGGGCTTAAATTTTTTTCACGTAAAGCCCCCTGTTCTGGGCTTCAGTTTTTCACGTGGTTGTTCTCACGTTGTTGTTGTTCACTGAATAAAAAAAATGAGATCTCAAAACTCTGTGGTGTGTGTTTTCTGTGTAAGCATGAATGCCCAACGTGAGACATGTGGGATTAGTCCAGTAGAGTGCTCCTCCATGAGAGCTTCAAAATAAGACTTCATACGACCCCATCGCACCACTAGTGGCCCACTTAGACCCTAAAACGTCTATTTCCATACCCTTTGTCTACTGCGCATGCGCAGAATGACGTCAGTTTCACGTTCACCCCTTACTTCGGATGCTCCCTCACGTATGCGTTACAATGATACCTCACTCGACCCAATCGGACCAATAGGGGCTCACCTAGACCCAAAACGTCTATTTGCATAGTCTTTGTCTACTGCGCATGTCCGAGTTGTCTCCCTTGCGTCCAGAGTGTATAGACGGCGCTACGATCTTAATTCTGCTAGTATCCGGGGAAAATGTCCGTGGACGCCATTTTTGAGCTAGAAATATGACACAAACAGACCTGCACGGATGATTTTCAACCTTTTGCGAGTGATTGTACCATGCAAAATTATATAAAGCTAACGGGCGGCTGTATGTATCTAATTCATTCATACCACAGAAGACTACATATTGAGATTTGCTGGTCTCCGATGACGTCATGCTCTGTCGGTCAGCATACGTAGGACGAACGTTGTGTGGCCGCCAATTTTCTTTGTTTGTTTGTGCAAACTGGACAATAAACGCTCGACACTGGGGTCGCACGAATGCTAGAGTCGTCATAATAACATCGTCCAACACCTATAGATTATGTTTATTACTATAAGTCCCCATGGGTTCAGATATTTTTTTTGTGTAAAATGCCTACTCTGTGGAGAGGGTTCCCCATGTTTTTGATGAAATACGACGTACCAAACAAGAATGTATACACTGTATATTGACCATAAAATAAAATGTTTCCCTCCCCGCCCCATTTTCATTGAACACATACTTTTATGCGATCAAGCATTTTTTTTTAATTAATAAAACTTCTATACATTTTTTTTAAATGAGACCGCTCACAGAATATAAACAATAGCCCAGTCGGTACGTTTGGTGTACGTCGCTAAAGGTCATCGCGTACGTTGGCATGACACCGATTTTGCGCGTCTGTGATTGGCGGCTGAAAAATACGTTGGTCGATCGTCGGGGTTTTTCCAGAGCGTGGGCGGGTATTTTTCTATAAAAAGGGACAGTTTTCGAGATCTGTATCCATTTTCTCAAAGTCTAGGCGAAGCCCTCTTACGCAATAATACGAATATAATCTGCACGCTGTACAAATACAAACAGTGGAAGAGTACTGTCCATTCTGAGCATGCAACGATCACCGTTCGTCAGTTCGCCCGATGATGACGGGAATTTTACCACAGATCCTGACGAAGCGCCTGTAGAAGTATTGCCGGTACAACAAGCTGTGCGTACAATCTACCGACGGCATTGGCCTATTATCCGGCACTGTTTTCACCGACATCGCCCGATACTGGACTTATACAATTTTCGGTTAGAGGAAAACACCCGTCTCCCCCACTACGCCTATACTATTTTCGAGGACCAAGCCACAGCGTTCAAATTAAATCTCACCTTTGGGTATTTATTACGGCATAAGGAGACAGACCAGCTCCGGTACTTTTACCCCAGTAACAATACCCTGATGTTCGAGCAGCCTTTCACCATTACCGATCGACCGTCCCTGGATACGGTACTGGACCAACTAGAAAGCTTGGATAGTTTGGAATGGGCCCCACAACAACTCCCCAACACCAAATGGCAAGTGGAGATGACGACCAATGTTACGTTTTACGTAACTAAAATGATGGACCACCCTATCGGCGCTCTCATCCATCTCCCGGACTGGCTGAAACACAGAGAAGGCATGTACGCCTTAGTAGGTGGAAGCCATGGGCCGTACACCGATAGGAAATGTTTATTTCGCTGCCTGGCTATCCATCTCAACAAACGTCCACCCACAGATTGTGATCGAATTGCCAGCAAATATTGGGAAAAATATTTACGTGAAAAGAACATGGAAAAACAGCACTTTCGCGGGGTCCCGTTATCACAACTGGATGTGGTGGAAAATTTGTTCCACGTCAATATTGTCGTGTATAGTCTAGCCCAAAACGTAGATGATGAAAACACCGACGCCCCACAACTCACAGCCCGACTCGTACATCGTTCCGCGGGGAAATACGACACAACGATGAAATTGAATTTGTACCAAACGGACACGGGCGGGCATTTCTAGCAAATCACGGACATAAACAGGTATGCCCAGTCATACAGTTGTAGTAAATGCCATCGCGTGTTCAATCGTGTAAAACGAAAATTCTCCGGCGGCGTATTCCACAACACGCCCACCATATTTGAAGAGCTGGGGGATGAACGTATTGACGTCCCCATGGACCACCGTTATTTCCCGTACCGAGCCTGCTATGATCTTGAAGCCCTATTAGAACCCATGGAAAAGGTATCGGCCAAAACTCAATGGACCCAGCGTCACATTCCCTTGAGTGTGAGTATTCACACCAACGTGCTCGGGTATGAGACCGCTCCGGTGTGTTTCGTCTCTTACGGTGACCCCCATTAACTGATTACACGAATGATGGACTACCTGGAAACCCTCAGTCAAGCCAGTGCGGCACATCTCGACTCGACTACCTACCGTGATGTATTAGTGGCACTTGATGCGCGTATTCTGACATCGGTCGAAGACGATACCGACGACGAAGACGAAAGCGAGGACGAGGAACGCCAACCACCGAAACCCTACGCTCAGAAACTGAAACTGCGTTTGTTGGAATACATGAGTCAATTACCCGTCCTCGGATTTAACTCGGGACGGTATGATTTGAACTTATTCAAAGAATTCTTGTACCCCTATCTCGCCAAAGCCGGGAATGTGAAATTCATCATTAAGAAGACGAACAACCACGTCGCTCTATCCACGACTTCACTCCTATTCTTAGATGTACGGAATTACCTGGCGCCGAATTACAGCTATGACTAATGGGTGAAAGCCGGATGCTGGAATTCATATACGATTTCATGAGCGTGTATTTCAACCAATCAGACTGGCAACTGATGGAAATAGACACCGATTCGGCATACATGGCCGTCTCCAACCCGGACTGCGAATCGCTCCTGAAACCAGAACTACGAGCCCAGTATGAAGCGGAAAGAGATGAATGGCTACCGAGAAAAGACCACTACACCTACGACAAGCGGACCCCCGGCTTCTTCAAGTTAGAATGGAGCGGTGAGGCCATGATCGCTTTGTGTTCGAAAACATACTATTGCGATGGTGGAGACAACAACAAATTCAGCTGCAAAGGAGTGAGTCGACGCGACGCCAACATCACCAAAGCCCTATACCTTGATGTACTCCAGAGCCAGACCAGTGCCGGTGGGACCAACAAAGGTTTCCGTATCATCGAGAACCAGATGCGCTCGTATACCCAGGAGCGGGACGCCTTCACGTACTTCTACCCCAAGCGCAAAGCGCTCTCCGATGGTGTGACTACAGCGTATCTGGACATTTAGTGTGATAAATACGAACTTACACTGCGAATATTCCACTGGACTTTCAATTGTTTATAATAAGAGGAACTAACATATATATATGTTCTATAAACGCTAAAGCTGACACTGCGGATATTCCACTGGACTTGAAATGTTATAATAAGGCAAATAACTGTTGTATATATGTTCTATAAACGCTGCAGTATAGATGGACTGACACTGCGGATATTCCACTGGACTTCAAATGTTATAATAAGGGCGAATAACTGTTGTATATATGTTGTGTTCTCTGTTATAAAATGTGTTTTTTCATACAACATTGTGAGTTTGGGTTTTTTTGTATACCGTAGTTAACCATTTGAAAAGAGCTAATTCGGTCTTATTGACCTTGATGACTGACCCTGGTATATATGGCCAGGTCCCCTCGTTGCCCCTGGTGGCAAAAACTTGGGAGAGATAACTTCGGGCTGTCGCCCCACAGTGACCTTTTGACGTGGGTGTGAACTTTTGACCCGGATGTGACGTCATAGTGACGTCATAGGCGAAAAGCAACGTATGGCCCTGGGACTACTTTTTTCTTTCCGGACCGCATCACCGCTGGACTACTTTCTGCCCGCCAGACCGCATCACCGCCGGACTACTTTCTGCCCGCCAGACCGCATCACCGCGGAAGAATACATGTCACGTGACCGGAAGTGACCGTTGACCTCTGTGACCTTTGACCTCTGTGACGTCATCGATGACGTCACGTGACCAAGTACCCCATTAAATTTTGCCCGGGGGAACAAATAAGTCGGTCAATGCTAAGGAATCGGTGTTTTATATACTACTGATATTATGAGTTTTTCACTATTTCGGTGTTTAGCTACCATTGAATCGATGGTTGGTATAAAGTTTATCAAATTCTCCCAGTCATTCAATATTAACGGAATGTTGAAGGATCCGAGTCTGTCGTATTACTTTTCACGATTTCGACGTACTCGTAAAGTTGCGTATGCCTCCTATATTTATAAAGATTTCGCTTCCCAAAGTATACATATTGTCGTAAAACTGAAATGAAAAAGAAGAATGACGTAATATAACTTTGAATAGTGGTCGAGAAGCATGCTAAAGAGAGATAACTCTACTTTGAAGTCAATATCAAAACACATATGTATAAAATTTTTAAAATATAACAAAGTCCGCTTCCTGAAGATTTAAGGAGCAGACTTTGTTATTTTAGTGTCTTTAATTGCAATGTTACGTCTCCAATTATTTACTAAAGATGCATGCCTTTCAAGAGCAAAAATGAATGCGAGTGGTTATGGGTGAGCAAATACCATGCTATAGCAATGGAACAGCGGTTTGCAATATAACGCGCCCAACCATAAAGTCTTGGATAAAAGAGATCGTAGGTTAAATAATCCATCAATACATTTTTTAAAATCTATTGAATCTTATTTGTTGGAAGAAGACATAAATGGTATGTGAGTATCTCTCAGTCCCGCAGTAAAAGAAAAAAACATAAAAAAAAAAACAAAAACAAAAACAAAAACAACAAGCAGCCAGAGGATGCTAGGTCCCCCGCCGAAATGGCAGCAATATTTTTTAGCATTGTTGGTCTTAGGGGATATACATGAGGGAGGCAACTGCTGCTTCATAGGCAATGGATGTGGAAGGGTCTTTCTGCCTTGCCAAGTTTTAAGATCAACTCAGAACGATTGACTGAAAGTTGATTGCTTCTGTGATATAGTTTCCATGCAGTGAAGCACCGAGAAGCATCCCCAAGTGACATCTCAAGGCATTATCTGCAAACCAAATTTGACGAGAAGCTGAAGGCATCCTCAACCTACTGCCCGGAAACCAAATTTTAAATTGCCACCAGTTGTCGCCACCTGTAGGTGCAAGTGAGCGAAATGCAATCCCAAGCATCATCTCATGGCATGGTAGCCTACATGTATTAGCCTATAGTATCCTCTACAGGGGCCGGGCTAATGATCGGCTGATGCAGCAGCAACAACATTTTCCCAGTTAGACGGCAGATTTTGAAATCAAAAACGAGGCCGCGCTATGTCATCAGTCAACTGAGACAGTCACGTGGTTGTGTATGAAGATTGGGGTGGGTCTTATCTAATAGTGATCCAATGAAAATGCTCGTATTAGTTTAAAATGGCGGGTTCGAATGACCAATCACTGAACGTGAGACAGCTGGAACAGTACGTTGACACTGTCTGTTAATACAGGGGCGTCGGAAGCAAATTCAAAGTGGTACGGCCACTATCATTGCACTTTAGGCGAGGATCTGGGGTCTAGATCGCCGAAGAAGCATTCTGAGCGATTTCTGGCGTCAATCAAAATCACTCTGCATTGAAGTGTATTTTTAGTTCTTTCCTAACCCTTTTACCATTGAAAACGCAATCGATGGTGGTTTTCTGCGATGTTGAATTACAAAAAATTGGATATAGTATAGTACTGTATCCTAGGCACATCGTGTAGAAGTAACCGAGATGATGCATCGATAATGTATATCAAATTTTACATTGAGCATTTGAACAGTTTCAGAGATAGAGATCATTAATGATTTTACATAAATTAAAGATGGTTGCCCATCCTTCCCATCACTCAGAGGAACTAATGTGGTTATTCATTAATGCAAGTCTCTTCATACATCGATGCTGTAAATCAAGTTTCGTATAGAACATTTGAATGGTATCAGAGATAAACATCATTAAAGATTCTGAATAAATTAAAGATGGCCGCCAAGATTTCCGCCCAATCAGAGAAACCAGATCTGTCATTCATCGTAAGTCTCTTGACGCATCAATGATGTATACCAAATTTTCCACTGAGCACTCCAACGGAATCAGAGATAGATCATTAATGATTTTGCCTAAATTAAAGATGGCCACCAAAGGTTTTCAGTCAATCAGGTCCCAATTCAAAGTATCTGGATGTATTGATGATATATACCTACCTTCATATAAAACAATTGAATGGTAACCGAGATATGTATGCTATCATTATCGGTTTCGTATGAATTAAAGATGGCATCCAGGGTTCCCAGCTAATCAGAAAAGCCTGTTTGGCAATTCGTTGAAAGTTGCTTGATGTATCGATGATGTATATCAAATTTCGTATTGAACAGTTGAATGGTTTCCGAGATATGGATCATTATCCATTTTGCATGAAATTAAAGATGGCTGCTAAGGTTCCCACCCAATCAGGTCCCAATTCTATAGGCTTCTGGCCCTTGACTAGGCAAATAAGCATACCAAATTTGGAATTCATCAGCGAAGCAGTTTTCCGGCTATCTCGCTCACGAACGGACGTACGGACAGACGGACGTACAAGATGATGACAATACCCCATGGGCAAAAATGGCCGAGGGGTAAAAACATGGGTCTGTGCCTGATAAATTTTAAGCCTTTGGGGTTGCAACTCATTCATAGAAAGCTCCCTGTACATGAACAACTGCACTGACAACTGCATGCCATCATCTGTCAGTCTGAAGACCAGCAAGGTTGAATTCAGTTCAATTCAGGAAATTGATCATATGCACAGTGTGCACCCAAACATTAGGAACACAGTTGTAATTAATATAGTAATATACGTGTGTAGACAAATGATTCGTGCAGAAGCTTCAGGGTAAATCCTATGATGTGCAATACAATTATTTGTTAGCAAAATTGAAGGGAATGTTGTCCTTCGTTTAAGATGACACGAAATTCAAAAATCAGGGATTCAGTACTGCGGGGAAATCCCGCCAGTTATTTCACATTATACTTCTGAAATAAAATATGGTTCATGCAAAAGCTTTAGGGTAAATCATATGATGTGGAATCCCTTACAGAAATTTAAGGTTGCAGCAAGCTCACAATGTGTGCCTGTTGTTAGCTAACATGGTTAGCTGGCCACTAGCTTGCCTTGAGCTTGCCATGAGCTTGCCACTAGCTCACATTTGAAACATTGCAAGCTTGCAATTGGTGATTCTGCAACCTAGTGCAACTTAGCCGCAACCTTGCGCAACTTAGCTGCAACCTAGCGCAACTTAGCTGCAAGCTAGCAGATGCTAACCTTACCTAATCAAACCTGCGAGCTAGCGCAAGCTTGCGGCTAGCTTGTACAAGTTCGCAGCCAGCTAGCGCTAGCTCGCAGCCAGCTTGCACAAGCTTGCGGCCAGCTTGCGCAAGCTCCCCAAAACAATGCATTTCCAGGCCTGCGAGCTCGCATGTTGGCCTGGAGTTGAAATGTAGGCCTACTTGTACCATGATTCATAACATTCAAGTACAAGATACAGCATTTTTAAAACAATTTTTAAAAATATTAATTTTTATCCTACAAATCACAAAAGTTTATCTTAGCTATAATAATTAATGATTCTGATCAGAAAAAGGCATACATTTAGAACCTTGGCAATTGTCTGAATATCATGAGTTTAATTTAATTTTCTCTGGCATTTTCATCTCATTCTGTATCCCTGGTTGTATCATATACATGTATAGTCTGGTCACAGGAATTTCATCCCAGGATGTAAATTCTAGCTATGAAAATAGATAAATTAAAATAAAATAAAACATTTTTCAACAGATTTCCAAGGCAGATTTCTGTCTGGGCGCAGGCATCTGTATTATATGTTTTTGCTAACTTGTTCTTGCTGCATTAAATGAATAATCTGATGGTTTTACAGGCTCAATAAGTTACTTGTGAACAATATCCCAGTCTGCACATATTTGATCCTGAATCTATACTGTTTTCAATATAAACTGTACTCAGATCCCCAGACTAAACTATAAATACATTTCATACATTAATTGATGATTGAAGTTTAAGGCAGTATTCTCTCACCTTGAGCTTCAGCAAGCTAAACATTTTTGTTCTCTCCAACTTCTTGACCTGCTGTACATGTACTTGCAAGTGTAGGTCAATCTATAAAACTTTGCTTTTCCTGAGCTAGCTTCCACCAAAAACTACACTGAAAGTAACATATTTCTCCATGGTCCTGTCAGCTTGAATGTTGGTGTCCTAAACTCATTGTAACTGCATGAAGCATGAAACTTAGAACTATCCACCATGTGCATTGGAAACTACAATATTTTCAGTGGAGAAAATCAAAGAGCCAAACTGAAAAGTGTCTTGACTGGTTGAAGACCAGTTGAACTCTGAATTTGAATGTTGGTCATCTGATATTACACCCTTGTTGGAAAGAGCTGATTCCCATGGATACCAGTGGTCCCATGCTGGGCATTAAATAAAAACCATCTGCTATAAGTATGTACTTCCTGCCCTTGGTGCGAGCTTGCGCAAGCTCGTCAATTCCGGTCAGTATACGCTGTAGGTTGCCTAAAAATATGACAATCTTGCTAGCTTGCCTGAAAATATTGCAGGCTTGCGCTAGCTTGCCATGCCAAGGTGCAAGCTCACAATCCTTGGCAGACCTATATTGTTAGCTTGCACAGCCTTGCTGCGAGCCGGCACAAGCTTGCTGCAGTCTTGTGCTAGCTTGCTGCGAGCCGGCACAAGCTTGCTGCAGTCTTGTGCTAGCTTGCCGCAAGCTGGCACAAGCTTGTTGGAGGCATGTTAGCTTAAGGTAAGCTTGTGTTAGCTAGTTGCAACCTTAAATTTCTGTAAGGGATAGAATGATTTCATATAGCAAAATTGAAGGCCCATTTTGACTGGAACGGACAAGAAGAAGAGAAACTCAGTGGTGCCACCTTCAGGCAGATGTTGCTGAAATGCAATACGGACTGGCGTCCTGTTGCAAGGAATGCGTATTCCGAATTTCGGAATAACCCAACACAGCATTAGGAAGTTATCGCTTCGAACAGATGTACATGGAAAAAAAAATCTATTTTGACCCAGTGGCGCCACCTTCAGGCCGATGTTGCTGAAATGCAATACGGACTGGCCTCTTGTCGCAAGGAATGCGAATGCTGAATTTCGGAAGAATCCAACAGAGCGTTAGGAAGTTATCGCTTCGAACAGACATGCACGGACGTACACGAACATCCACGGACTCAAAGAAGCAAGAACCAGTGGCGCTACCTTCAGGCAGATGTTGCTGAAATGTAATACGGACTGGCGTCTTGTCACAAGGAATGCGTATTATAATTTTGGAAGAATCCAACAAAACTTTAGGAAGTTATCGCTTCGAACAGACGTGCATGTACACGGACATCCACGGATGCAAAGAAGCAAGAACTAGTGGCGCCACCTTCAGGCAGATGTTGCTGAAATGCAATACGGACTGGCCTCTTGTCGCAAGGAATGCGAATGCTGAATTTCGGAAGAATCCAACAAAGCATTAGAAAGTTATCGCTTCGAACAGACATGCACGGACGTACACGAACATCCACGGACACAAAGAAGTAAGAACCAGTGGCGCCACCTTCAGGCAGATGTTGCTGAGATGTAATACAGACTGGCATCTTGTCGCAAGGTAAACATATTCCGAATTTCGGAAGAATCCAACAAAGCATTAGGAAGTTATCACTTCGAACAGACGTACACGGACATTCACGGATACGAAGAAGCAAGAACTAGTGGTGCCACCTTCAAGCAGATGTTGCTGAAATGCAATACGGACTGGTGTCTTGTCGCAAGGAATGCGTATGCCGAATTTCGGAAGAATCCAACTAAGCGTTAGAAAGTTATCGCTTCGAACAGACATGCAGGGACGTACACGGACATCCACATACGCAAAGAAGCAAGAACTAGTGGCGCCACCTTCAGGCAGATGTTGCTGAAATGCAATACGGACTGGCGTCTTGCCGCAAGGAATGCATATTCCGAATTTCGGAAGAATCCAACAAAGCATTAGGAAGTTATCACTTCGAACAGACGTACACGGACATTCACGGATACGAAGAAGCAAGAACTAGTGGCGCCACCTTCAAGCAGATGTTGCTGAAATGCAATACGGACTGGTGTCTTGTCGCAAGGAATGCGTATGCCGAATTTCGGAAGAATCCAACTAAGCGTTAGAAAGTTATCGCTTCGAACAGACACGGACACACGGACATCCACATACGCAAAGAAGCAAGAACTAGTGGCGCCACCTTCAGGCAGATGTTGCTGAAATGCAATACGGACTGGCGTCTTGCCGCAAGGAATGCATATTCCGAATTTCGGAAGAATCCAACAAAGCGTTAGGAAGTTATCGCTTCGAACAGACATGGACGGACACACAGACATCCACGGACACAAAGAAGCAAGAACCATTTTAAAGTCCCCGGCCGCGTTGCGGCGGGGGACAACAACAGGTGAATGTCGATATGAAGTGTTACATTTTCTGTGTGGGAAATCCAATTGAATGTGTGTTTGCGTCATTTATGAGTATATTACTATTCTTTATACAAGAAAACAATGGATTTCCAGAAATAAGTGGCCTGATTTTTTATGCCATGAATTATTAAGAATATTTTAAAATATGCAGTGTTTTTCTTGTAAAATATAAAGACAAAATCCCTTCCTTGATTTGAATTAACATTAACAACTAATAAGTCACTGCCATTGATTGATTAGTGGTCTTGAGAAACGATATATCATACATTTATTTCTTTTCATTGCTCAGCCTGGCGATTGAGTTCTATTAATCTGTAACGCAAATCTAGGATGGCCGAGAGGGGCCATCGCACCTAGCCCTTTAAACGTTTTGGGCGAAGTCGCGATAGTGCGAAAACGCGAAGCGATAGTGCGAAGACGCGAAGCGATAGTGCGAAGATGAAAAGCAATAATTAAGTAAAAACGCGAAGTGATAACGCGAAGATGTGAAGCGATAGTGCGAAGACGCGAAGTGATAAATTAAAACGCGAAGTCATAACGCGAAGATGCGAAGCGATAATGCGAAGTCGCGATATTGCGAAGTCGCGATATTGCGAAATATCGCGTTATAATTGCGTGATAATGAGCGATATTGCGAAATATGGCATTATCATTGCGCGATAATGAGCGATATTGAGCGATATTGCGAAGTATCGCGTTATAATTGCGCGATAATGAGCGATATTATGAAGTATCGCGTTATAATTGCGTGTTAATGAGCGATATTGCGAAATATCGCGTTATAATTGCGCGATAATGAGCGATATTGACCGATATTGCAATATCGCTCATTATCGCGCAATTATAACGCGATATCCCGTGTAGTGAGGTCATGACCTAGTCTCATTCCTCCATTCTGATCAGTTTAATTCCCCCAGGAAAGATTCAGTATGGTCCATATATAATTTGACTCAATTTAATATCATCATCGCAAACATAATCCACTTACACATCACCATGATCATGGTAAAACTGTAGATGAGAACTGACGATGTGATGCGCTCGACGGTTTCTCCAAGAATGCGGATAGTCGACTCAACACAGTTATGATATATAATTCAGGAGTGAAACTCGATATTCCTATATATTCTCGGTATTCTCCTGTTTAATATAACTTTATGCCCACCTACATATTTCATTTTGTCTTACCTTTACGACGACAGTGTTTTCATTTATTCGATAGTCCATAATGTTTCCGGGTTTTCTGTGCCTTTGGCATTTCGTCTTGATAGAAGCTTCCTTTGATAGATTCATTCGGGAAGTCGACTAGTTTATAGGTATATATCCCAGTCCTTCGAAACCCATGCTGAACTTTGCTTGAATTACAAGCGTCTAGTCCGTCATTCATAATCCAGCCGTCGTCCATTAGAGAATATCCGCGTCCATAATCCAAAGACCTATTCCATTTTTCATACAACAGTATTAGCACCAAATTCAAAAAGACAATCATAGTATACATCAAGATAGGCTTGTTTCCTGCAAGAGAGAAGCGGTCAACAGTTTTCAATGATGCCGGCAAGACATCATGATGTTCCAAAAATATCAAATCCGTATCGCTGATCAGTATTCTTAATTCATAATTAAGTCACTTTTAATTACATGTGAGATTCGCATGTGAATTTTCAAAGTATCACCTATAATCGACACTTATATAGATACTTTGGTGCATTCATTTTCTGTACTCCTGAGTAGTATATAAAACACGGTTAAAGCCACATTTTCCAGGGAGGTAACTCTTGGTTCCCGTGGAGCATCCGCCAGGGGGCGCTGTTTCCATGTTATAGTATAGGGAGCGCTCATGCACGCCTTTGACCTCTGTGGCGACAGGTGGCGGTCACGTGGAGGTCAAAAAAAATATCAATAAATAAAAAAACGGAACACGGACTCGTACAATATACAATATACGGGGAAATGCCTTTATGGGTATAGCTCCATACTGGCTATATGGGGGGGAGGGGGAGTAGTGTATAAAATTACAACACATATAAGGGAAGTGGGAAGAGGTGCCACATTATCATTATCCTTTCACCCGGATGTAACTATGACGTCACAAATTCGATGGTGGCGCCATCTGTACACGCAAGGGGAGACAACTCGATGTTCCAAAAACACGACATGAGCATTTCCATGAATATATTTCAGGATGGTGAAAGGCTGATTCTAGACTAGGGACAGACAGTAAGTGAAATTTCTCCATTGGTATTTCAGTTAGTACATGTCTAGACTTGTGGGTGTATGTACTGGGGTTTAGGCGGCCATGTTTTAAAATGGCTGTGTTTTTAGGCGGCCATGTTTTAAAATGGCTGTGTTTTTAGGCGGCCATGTTTTAAAATGGCTGTGTTTTTAGGCGGCCATGTTTGGCTGTGTTTTTAGGCGGCCATGTTTTAAAATGGCTGTGTTTTTAGGCGGCCATGTTTTAAAATGGCTGTGTTTTTAGGCGGCCATTGTGGTAGACAAAACGTATAAAAGGGGATGATTTTTAGGGGTTGGGTGTATTCATTGCTCTCACTCTGACCAACCTGACCAGCCTACCTGCCTGCCTACCTGCCTGCCTGCCTACCTGCCTGTTTGCCTACCTGACCTCTAGCCAGCCTGCCTGTTTGCCTACCAGCTTGTATTAGACGAAAGCATGAGACGTGGAGAAGAAGATTTTCCCTGGGACCCAGCAGTACGTCCGGTTGAAGTCTTGCCTGAAGACGAGCGTGTGAGGGAGATTTATCAACGACACTGGGCTACCATACGCCATTGTTTTCATCGTGACCGCCCGATATTGGACTTGTATAACTTTCGACTGCAGGACCTGACGTATTTGTCTACTTATGCGGAGAACATTTTCACAGACCAGGTCACAGCCTTCAAGTTAAATCTCACTTTTGGATACATCCTTCGCCATAAAGAGACAGACCAGCTCCGGTATTATTATCCCAGCAATAATACCTATGTGTTTGACCAGCCATTCACGGTGACGGATGCAATTTCCCTGGAGCCACTCATCGACCAATTGACTACGTTGGATCCATTGGAATGGGCCCGATTGCAACGCCCCAATACCCAATGGCTTGTGGAGAGGGTGACCAACGTCACATTTTTCGTCACAAAAATGAGAGATCATCCTATCGGTGCTCCTGTACTACTACCCTCTTGGCTTCATCATCGAAAAGGCATGTATGCATTAACGGGAGGAAATCACGGACCCTACAAAGACCGGAAATGTCTGTTTCGATGTTTGGCCGTGCATCTGGACGAGTGTAATCCCATCAGTTGTGACAGAGTGGCCAATGGCTATTGGGAACAGTACTTAGAGCAGCAAGACTTGGATGAGCGGCACTTCCGTGGAGTTCCCTTTAAGTATTTGGATGTCGTGGAAACACTGTTCAACATCAATATCTTTGTATACCGATTACAATGCCAGGAGGATACATTTGTGGCAGAATTGGTTCATCGTTCAACAGAACGGTATGCTTCTACCATGAAAGTCAATGTCTTCGACTCCAATGGCGTGAGTCATTTTTCGCTGATCCACAATATGAGCCAGTACGCCCAGTCTTACAGTTGTGCCCAATGCCATCGGGTGTTCAAAGAGTCTTGGCACCTACATCAACACGAGAAGATTTGTGACAACAGTGTGAAGCGAAAATTTCCGGGTGGTGTGTATCATAATACGCCTACTATTTTCGAGGAACTGGCCGATGAGGGTCTCATCATACCGGAGGCGGACCGTTATTTTCCCTACCGGGCGTGTTATGATTTTGAGGCCTTGTTGGAGCCCATGGACATGTTTTCAGCGAAAACGCAGTGGACGCAGCGCCATATTCCCCTGAGTGTCAGCATTTCCAGCAACGTACCTGGCTATGACACTGCACCGGTCTGTTTCGTGTCTACCGGGGATTCCCATGAGTTGATCAGCCGCATGATGGGGTATTTAGAGGAAGTCAGTGCGGCCAGTACGGAATTGTTGGTGTCCAAGTTCCAGGACGTACTGGACCAGCTGGACGATCGCATTCCTATACCGGGTGTAGCGTTTAGTGACGATGAAGAGTCCGACATGGAGTCGGAGTCGCAGCCGGAACCCATGCAGACGCAGGATGTGCCTTTACCGAAACCGCATGCGGAGAAATTGAAAGTGCGCTTCCTACAATATCTAGGTCAGTTACCGGTGCTGGGTTTCAACTCGGGACGATATGACTTGAACATGGTGAAGCAATTTCTCTACCCCTACTTGGCCCAGGCGAATACCATCAAGTCCGTCATCAAGAAGATCAATAATCATATGGCCCTCACTACCACATCACTTCATTTCCTGGATGTACGGAACTACTTAGCTCCTAATTATAGCTATGATCAGTGGGTGAAGGCGTATGACTGTGCACAAAGCAAAGGGAGGTTCCCTTACACGTATATATCCACGCTCGACCGTTTGCAGGAAACACAGTTACCACCCCGGGCTGCCTTCTTTGACGATTTGAAGCAAGTGGAATGTCCGGAAGACACGTACCGGGAACTACAGCAGGTATGGAACGATCAACATATGCAGACCTTGCGAGATTTCCTCATATGGTATAATAACTTAGATGTGGTTCCTTTCCTGGAAGCGGCCGAGAAAATGGTTCAACTCTTTCGTCGCGAGATGCACGTCGACATCTTTAAGGAGTGCTTGAGTTTACCGGGTGTGGCGCTTCGCCATCTTTTTCAAGAGTGTCCTACGTACTTCTCGCTGATACAGCAAAAAGATGCAGACATGCATGATTGTCTGAAGCGGAACATTGTCGGCGGACCGAGTCTTATTTTTCACCGTTATCACGAGAAGGACGTCACTAAACTCCCCAGTGGAAAACCCTGTGCTAAGATCATCGGATTCGATGCGAATGCCTTGTACCTGTGGTCTCTGGCCCAACCTATGCCCAGTGGTCATTATACACGTTGGTTGGCGGAAGGTGGGCATTTTACACCGCAACGCACTCCCTACAAGCATCTGGCTGATCAGTGATTGGATTGGGAAGCCTATCGACGGGGAATTTATATACGACACCAGACCAACGCCACAGAGAAGCGCATAGGAGATCGTCGACTTCCCGTCGATGGGTTTGCCCTGGTGGGTGGGACACCGACCGTATTTCAATTTTACGGTTGCTATTGGCACGGCCACCAATGCCATTTCAGCGCTGGACGTTTCAACGAGCGCCGTGGAAAAACACCGGAAGAATTACGGGAAGAAGTGGTGGAGAACGGCAATTATGTGAAAGAGAGAGGCTACCATCTGATTGAAATTTGGGAGTGTGAATTTCATACCATGTGCCAGGCCCTGCCCCATTTACGGCGTTTCCTACAAGAGCGCGAGTACCCGTTGAGTCGTCGGCCACTCCTGAGTTTGCCACAGATGTTCGACGCCATTCGTTCGGGGGACCTCTACGGCTTTGTCGAATGTGATTTGCATGTTCCCGACACGCTCAAACCCCTCTTCGCCCAGTGCCCGCCCATCTTTAAGAACACGCTGGTGGGTCGGGATGATATTGGAGACACCATGGGGGCCTATGCGAAGCAACACGAGTGTTTGCCTCGACCTCGACGCATATTGATTGGCAGTATGTGGGCAGAGAAAATCTTGCTGGGCACTCCGCTACTGCAGTGGTACATGAGCCACGGTTTGGAAATTACCAAAATATACCAAGTCATACAGTACGTACCCCACGCCTGTTTTGCGGAGAATGCCGACATCGTGACGTCTGCCCGTCGTCAAGGTGACCAAGACCCGAGTAAGGCCATCATCGGTGAATCGTGGAAGTTGACGGGCAATGGATATTATGGAAAAACGGTCACGAACCAGGATAAGCACGTGAACGTGAACATTTGTACTACTACCCAAGCCCGCAAAAAAGTGAATTCTCCTCTATTTCGCTCCGTGCAGGTCATCGATGACGACACCTATGAAACCAGTTCAGCCAAGAAAACTATCCGTTACAACCTACCCCTGCAGATTGGATGTATGGTATACCAGGTGGCCAAGCTGAGAATGCTGCAGTTTCTCTATGATTTCATGGGTGTGTATTTTAATCCATCAGACTGGCAACTCATGGAAATGGATACGGACTCGGCCTACATGGCCGTCTCTAATGCAGATTGGGAGTCTCTGGTGAAACCGGAGTTACGTGGACAGTATGAAGCGGAACGGGACCAGTGGTTACCTCGACGTGACCATTACCAGTACGATAAGCGTACGCCGGGCCTCTTCAAGCTGGAGTGGAGTGGGGATGCTATGATTGCTCTCTCCTCCAAGACGTATTACTGTTACGGGGGAGACGAAAATAAGTTTAGCTGCAAAGGGGTGAACCGGCGCGATCCCAACATCGACAAAGCCTTGTACTTGAACGTGCTGCAAAGCCAGGCCAGTGCGACCGCAGCGCGCGCGCGCGCGTCATCACCGGCAGTGCGCGCGCGCGGGTCAAAAGGTCACATCCAGGTCAAAAGGTCTCCCTTTCGGCAAGGTTCGGAGAATACATAGAACTTATAGTCATAAACTTAATCTATACGTGTTGGACGAGTCTTCACTCACCGTATACACGCACCTCAATGAAATGCCCGCTCCAAACCTAGACCAAAAACACGTACTTGGTCTGTGGGCTGATTTCATTGGCTCTCTATTTTACTATAGTGCTCTTGCATTCTAACCTTGATGGGCTACATTTTGGCCCCATCCTACACCACTGATTTCAGTTTGACTGAATCTCCACATTGGGCATTTATGCATTGTGAATAAAACACACAAGACAGGGTTTTTTGGTGAGATCTCATTTATTTTTATTCAGTGAACAACAACAACGTGAGAACAACCACGTGAAAACTGAAGCCCAGAACAAGGGGCTTGTACATTGAAAGAACTGAAGCCCAGAACAGGGGGCTTGTACATTGAAGCCCATAACAGGGGGCTTGTACATTGAAGCCCAGAACAGGGGGCTTGTAAACTTAAGCCCAGAACAGCGGGCGTGTGTACATTGAAAGAATTCAAGCCCAGAACGGGACTTGTACATTGAAATGATGGGCGGCCCAGTCATAGACGAGTACATCTCGGTCCTCGGCCTTGGGGTACTCGTCAAACATGTGGACGATGGTAGATAAGGGTCTTCCCCGGCATCGATGGTACAGGTAAAACAAGCAATATTGTCCGCACACGCTACTGGTCAGGCTTTGCAACGTTTGACTGCTCCAACACCACGTCTCTGTGCCTTGATCCATGAAGTCTGTTAAATCGGGATGGAGGGGTGGCAGGCCGTACGGGTCAAAGTATTCGCCCTGCTGTTCTGTCAAGTACACGGCCACCCAATGTTCACCGGGCCGATCCATCGGGTCCGTGTTGAGAACGTAAGCAGCAGGATACATACGGTCTAATGGGAACACATCTCGGGCGAACACCCCTTGAAACATCATACGTGTCTCTGGGTCATTCTCCAGCACGGTGGTTATCTGGTCTGTATCCATGTTAGGTGGAGAAGTCACACAGCACGTTGCGCGCCTTGTCCACTTGAATGATGTTGTCAAACTCGGCGTAGCAGATCACATTGACGGTGCTCCGGAGGGCACGTAGAAAGTGGATTTCCGACCGTAAATTGCCTTGCTTGGCCTGGGCCAGCTGATGGTCGTTCTCTAAGGTGGGGGTCAGATCGAAACAGAACAACGTGTATCCGTTCCCGTAGTCCTCCCGACTGATGAAATTCCCTTCGTCCTGGTTGATTTGACCGGTGGCTGTAAACAGGCTCTGATAGGCTCGAATGAAATTCGCGCGCCCAAAGTTCGGGTTAAGGCCGTGGCTGGCACCTGTTGTCCATCCACATGCAGGGCCACAAAATTGATGCCGAAATGTTTAAAGTCAAACGGATTCTCTGGGTAGGCTCCACTGAAACTGGTATTTTCCACACAGGCCAGGATCAATCGCTTGGGTAGTTCCCCCAGGAACAGGTTTTCTTTGTTGGCGCTCACATTTCCAGCAGACACAGAGAACACTTTGGTGTGTACACGTCGGATAGGGTACTGGGCTGGTTTTGTTTCCAAGGCTTTCATGTGTCCCAATTGAACGGCTGGATTCGGTTTCACTTTTCGGACATACAGGACTGCGTCTTCGATGACAATCTTATAGTCAGCTACATGCGCCTCTACGTTAGTGGCCATCAAGGCGAAGGTCGGAGGCGCCCGTATCAGTCGGATTTTGATGGGGATCTTGTTCAAGAGGTATCGGTCTTGCATGAACATGTCTGCGTGCAGTCGACCGATCATATCCACCGCGACTCCGTTCGCGGTCAAAGCCTTCCGTTTGCTATATCCCGTATTGTCGTTCTCTGCGCCCATGTGCTCGGCTTTGTCCTGGTAGAATAAAGCGGCTGTCAGTTGACATTTTTTAGCCTCTCGCCCATGCGACAACAGCGTCTCGATGTAGGCTCGATAGGGGTACGTGTTGGTCGAGTCACTGATGAGTTTGTCGCTGAGAAATATATCCACCTGTTGAAACATCGAGTGCAGCCAGAGATTCGTCGGGCCCACCGTTGCTTGGTCGGCGATTCTGGTGCCATCTCCATTGACGATCTTGGCTTTCACATACAAGTATGTATGGGCTAAATCCACATAGGCCGTATCCGCATTACTGATGGTGAACTCGATGGGCCCTGTTGCGTTGATGCTGGACAGCGGGAGATGCTCCACCCATAATCCTTGTTCAGCACTGGTCTGTGTGGGCGGGACGGTCCACAAATCAAATCCACTGTTGGTGGAGGGGCAGGACTCGGCGTGGATCAAGGACATGTTTTAAGAAAAGATATCCTGGGTCTTCGATGTGCGTCGTCGCTGGGTCGGTCGTCGACTGGTGCGTGGTCTCCGTGGGGCAGCTCTTTTATTCCCTACGGTGCGCTGTGCTTTGGCCACCAAGACGCCTCCCGCTTCTTTGGCCCGCCGTTTCAAGGCTTCTTTGGGTGCCGTACCCCCAAGACATCACCGGCCACTTGCAGTCCACTGCGTACCGCTTGTTTGCCGATTGCTTTCACCCCACGCGTCACCAAGGGCAGGAACGTTTTGACGATGCTCCCGAGTATGTTCCCCAGTCCATGTCCACGTTGCATGCGTGCACCACTAAAAACCGGAAAGCCACCCCCGGCCTGTTGGGCATAATAGTCCATATAGCTGCGTGCATCGCACTCGTAAGGCACCTTCATTATGCAAAGTGGGGAGCACGTGCTTGTCGAAAATGAAGTGTCACCACCACTTTCCCGCGTTCGAATGCCACCGGTCGTCCCGTGTCATCTCTTATATCCACCGTGATCGTGTTGATGTGGGTTTGTCGTACAGGCAGGTAGAGCATGTGGGTGAAACTGTGGGTGACTTGATCGCCATACTTATTTTTAATGGGCACCACCCGTAACAGAGGTGTGTTGATATCGCCCACGATGTGGTTGTCCACCACGTCCGAGTAGACGTAGAGTCCGTACATACCCGACTTCATATCCATCGGGATCTCGCCTTGGTGGGCGGTGGGACCAGCGAACGTCCGTAGATCGAAACCCAGCATTTGCTGTAGGATAGGACTCAGTACGACACTCGCGTTGGCGGTGACGATAAGCTCTGCCTTGTCGTTGTGTGCGTTGTAATCGAAGTTCACGTGATTCTTGAAGGGATAGGCTTGATGGGTTTTGAAGTATTCGTGACCTCCCGTAGAGCCTTATAATGCAACAGTCTTGACAGCCCACCCATGAACTCCTTGGGAGTATCGTATTGGCCTTCGGGGAGAGTGAGTCGGGTGTCTTTTCCTTCGTAGGTCACCTCGTACCACACTTCATTGGCTCGCACGTTGTACCACGAGTAAGGGTACTGAATATCCACCAGTCCACATTCCCACCGGCTAGGTAAATGCAACGGTTGTGGTAATTGAGTCACATACTTGGCCACGGTGTTTTCAAGAAACACATCCAGCGAACTGTTACTGGGTAGGGTGAGGTAAAACATGGCGACTGAGCTGTCCTGCTGCTGCACCGGGTTTTAATAGGTGTTCCAGACCTTGGGTGGTTGTGTCCGGCGTCGTGTTCGTCGCGTTGACTTGCTACGTGTCACGGCTCTGGAGATGTGCGGTGTCCTGATCAAGGGTGGTTTTTTAAAGGTTTGAAAAGAAGGTGCCCGTTGTGGTGGTGGAGTTTTGAGGGGTGACTCCGGTTCCCATTCGGATTCCCAAGGTTGTGGAATCTGTCGTGGTGCACGACTCGGCGATTGCTGGGTTCGCTGCATCAAGGCCCAACGGTGGGGGTTCCCCACCAATTCCTGTGGTACATGCATGTCTTTCAAGCATTGAGCAAAGACCTCCCATCCTCGAGGATCCGTGTGCGATCTGCGTTTACGCATCAGGTCATTCACTAAATCCGTCATGTGGGTCCCGGGGACCACCTGATTCTGTACCAGGAGTTCGCCTTTATCATTCCAAGTCATGTTAGGATTCTGTTTCATCCGTTGTAATACCAGGCCAGCTTGTTTCTTGAACGATGCAGGTACACTCTTCAGCACTTCGTCTTCCACCCACTGTGGGGCTGTGGGTGCTACCCCTGGTAATGGCGGCTGTTGGAGCGGTGCTGAGGTCGGCGGTGTGTCACGTGGTGGTGGTGGTGGTGGTGGGGTAGAGAGGGTTTTGTATTGGTCCATGAACGTCATGTACCGTTGAAGCGTCTCATTGTACCGTTGTACTTTCTCACTGTCGCTTAACCCCGGTCTCTGTAAGATCTGTTGCATCTCTCCATCGAGGGTGTTTATGGTCTTCACCGTAGGTGGGACAGGGTAGGGCGATTGGAGGTTTTGAAGGAACCGTGGTTCGACGAGGACCATTTTTTTCGTGTGGTTCATTGTCGGCCGAAGAGTCCACCCAATACTGGACCCAACACGGAAGCGGCCAACGGTGCTAAGATGGCCCCGAGAAAGCCGCCTTTCTGTAACACCTTTTTTCTTTTGTGTTTGTGGGACCCGCTTATGGACTAGGGTTCGGAGACCTGTCTTATGCTTGGCCAACTTGGTCTTCTGAGCCGGAGTCAGTGGTACGTTGCCTTTTAACAGGTTGTACCCGATCTCGCACAGACAGCGTACAAGGTCAGGGTCCGCACCGCGTACAATGGTTCGGACCAACTCGGGTGGGGCCGTCTTCAATACACGGAGCGTGGGAGCGTGCTTCCGTACTCGCGCAGACATCATGTACAACTAATGCCAGAACCCACAACTCTGCTCTTTTTATCCACCTCAGAGACAAAGGCAACCCTGCTGTGGTATTCATTCTTTTTATTATCTCCATCATCAAACACACACACATCCCAGCTGGGGCGCCACTGTGGGTGTGTTTACATTATTTTTGCAAGTACACGTGGTGGGTCTCTCCGGGAAAGATGCCGGTCCGTAGTCGAAGGTGGTCGGGGGTGGCTTGCTTGAGGTCGAAGAGCATATACCCGTGCTGAGGGGTTGTGGCATCTTTAAAGGCTTCCAACGCAAACGGTGTGCGGCCGGGATATATCTGTCTCGCCAGGTGCAGCAGTTGAGTGGTATCTCTCGGGTTTTTGAAGACCACCAGGTAGTGGGCATTTAAGCTGATGTTCCGATGTTGTTTGTTTTTACTGAACAGATTCTGCACAATGTAGATGATGCTGAGCCGTCGATGATGGCTGCCTTTGGTAAAGAGTTGGGTGACCCGCGCATCCGTCTCCGCCATGAGATCATCCAGAACCACCAAGGTGTCGGGTTCCAAATCGGCCAGGTTGGGTAGGCCTTCCACGAACGTGATGTGGGGCATTGCTGCATACGCTGCCTGCCATTCTCCGTAACACCACACGACTCGGGCAATAGGTGGGGTGATCATGCTGTCGGCGTGTTGAAGGAGCTTCCGGACGAAGTGCGTTTTGCCGGAGCCCGTCGGTCCTGCGATGAGACACGTGAAGGGATGCTGCCACCGTGGGTCCATGGTTCGAGGTGTATCCGTTGTCGTGGTAACCCGCTCTTGTAAATTTGGTACGAGTGAACTGGAGTGGTGGGTACAACGTCGGTCGTCGTTGTCTGTACACTGTCAGGGATGATGATGGGGGTGGGTACAACGTCGGTGGTCGTTGTCTGTTCACTGTGAGGGATGAAATCTGGTGGGTCTTGAGACGTAGTGGGTGTTCTTGGTGTAGGTGTAGAGCTTGGTGTGGAGCTCGACGTGGCTTGTACACGGGGTGTGGTGGTGGTGACTGGGCTCGATACGGGGTTGACTGGTGCTCTCTGTAGACCGGTTTCGCTGGTGGCTGGTGTTCTCAGTTGGTTAAGTAACGTGCTGACATAGGCTGCGTCGTAAAACACACCTCCGTACAGCACACTCAGCAGGGTTAGCACTATCACCACAAAGCCCACTTGCGCTTTGCGCGTTTTGGGAGACGCTGTGTTCAGAGACAGCTGCTGTTGGTCCATAGCACTGTGGTCGGACGTGGAATGAAGGAGGACGGCAGTGGTGTCTGGCTTTATAGTCGTTTCACCTGGTTGGCCGCTACCCAGGAATTGAAAGAACTGGGCCAGCCTTGCCATTTGAAGAAATGAAACAGTTTGCCACGTCGACGTTCCGTTTTCAAAATCTGCTCCACCGTGTAGTAGTCTTGCTGTGTTTTTACGACAGGCTGTAATTCCGTCTCGTAAAACGTCCCTAGCAACGGTTCCCCTTGAAGATCTTGCAGTTCATAGACTCGCCGCTGTCGGGGTAGACGCCGTTTAATCAGGAAGTGCTCATCGCTCCAGTTGGACAAGTAACTTTTCTCGAACTTGCCCTTGACTTTACTGATCCGTACAGGGTCCCCGACCGTGTACACCGCCTTCGTCGTTCGCTGCGATGGCCTGGGGTACAAGACACGGCGGACTTGGGCTTCATTGCTTTGGGTCACGGTAATGGGGGCTCTCTCTATACTCCGGTGATAGGCTCGATTGTAACCCCTCACCAGTTTCGGGAGAACATCGATGTACCGCCTTACATTCTTATAGGTGAAATATTTATACATGCGGCCTTTGAATTACAAGCGTCTAGTCCGTCATTCATAATCCAGCCGTCGTCCATTAGAGAATATCCGCGTCCATAATCCAAAGACCTATTCCATTTCCATATAACAGTATTAGCACCAAATTCAAAAAGACAAAAGTATACATAAACATAGGCTTGTTTCCTGCAAGAGAGAAGCGGTCAACAATTTTCAATGATGCCGGCAAGACATCATGATGTTCCAAAATATCAAATCCGTATCGCTGATCAGTATTCTTAATCCATAATATTCGTTATAGAGTCGTCATCTAAAAATGATGTACCTCAGTCACGCTTTGATTGTGACTGTTCATATGAGTCCCATGAGGATCTGGAAGTACATGGGCTCATACGGCCCCTAGCCCCGGGTTAAGCGGAATTAGACACATGTTACGAAACGTAGCCCCATAGATCTTGCACGCTACGTTCGTACTTTGCTATCAGCAAGCGATATGTATCGCCAAATTTGAGAAACTTTGAGTGGAGGCGCTTGGTGGAATAGCCCTGTTTTATAAGTTTCTGCAACAGTGTTTTGTGACGTTGATTAAAATCATCACAGTCGCATGTCCTGTTGAACCTTTCCGCCACGGAAGCCTTGGTCTCGTTGTACGTATGGAAGAAAAACACCTTCTGGGCTTTCAGAAACTGTTGGAACGGTGTGTTGAGGAATTCCGTGCCTTCGTCGGTTTGCAAATACAAAGGTTTGAGTCCGGTCTTGAAGATGTCTTTGAACGCCGCTATGAGATTTGCCCCCGTTTTCGTCCGGATGGGTACCACCCACGCATACTTGGATAGGATATCGATGCACGTCAAGATATATCGATTCCCATCGTTGTGTTTGGCAAAGGCGCTCATATCGACCAAATCCGCTTGCCACTGGGCATCTATTCCTCCCACGATGACCCAGTTCCGTAGAAAATGGCGACGGACAGATCGATGTAAGGTATAGGTGTCTTGTCTTCTTAACCAATCTCGGACTTGGGCACGTTGTATCCCCTGGGGTTGGCCGCTCGATAGAGAGCCGACAATGCACTATAGGCCGCCGGACTGTCGGGACTGTAGTATAAGTTATCCAACACCTTCTCCCAGCGCTTCATGGTGACAAATGATGATGGACCCGGAGAGTATGGTTTATTTATAACAAGTTTCTACCACCGTTGTGTTGGTTGACTGAGTCTAGCCGGGTAATCAATGGCCTCGTCGTCTGGTTCATGGCTAGACAGTTGTTCATTGGGTTCTGCCGCCGCTTCACTCAGGGCACGAGCCCACTCCAACTGAACAGCTGACCGCTCGTCCGGTGTAAACAGATGGTCCACGATAGGCACCACTTTCTCCAAGGCTGTCCACAGATCGGGGTCTAGGGTGAAGCCTCGCGTAGGGTCTTGGTAGCGGCCCAGGCGTGGGAAGAAGGATGCACGGTATACGTAGATGGCATTGTCTATGTGGATGAGGTCTCCGTCGAGCTCGCCGCTCAACACCTGTTTAAATTTGGTCCAGCCGTCACGGTGTAGCGTAACCGTATTCGATGCGATCTCAGCGGGCGACCAGCAAACATCTCCACGGTCTTCCACCAGGGTGACTTTATCTTCATAGACGTGTAACCCCACCCGGGGTGTAAGGGGAAGGATGGCTCGTAGGACGGGTGACATGCTTGCTCCAATGTCGAACGGTGAATGACACACACTCTGTCCGGCCCTCGTATTTATAGTCAGGTCCCACTGTCAATACCACAGCGCCAGGGTCAATAGGGCACAGACTATTGTGAGGCCAACCAGCCGTCGCTGGTTCCGGCGTGAGCACTCGTGGTCCATAGCCCGAGCATCAAGGATGGCTGTCATAGTCCAGTAGTGGTGAGTGATGGCACACCTCTCCATCGAGTGCACTCTGTCGAGGACCGCTTCTGTGAACTCGTTGAGAATCTGGCGTCGCCCCTCGTTGTCGTCGCCATCTGCAAACATGGACCGGACCACTGCTCGATAACCCGTGAATGAATTCACCACGGTGGCATGCTGTAAAATGCGAGTCGCATAGGGCTGGATCTCCGCCATGGCTCTGCAACCGTAGAAATGAAGGTGTGGGATACAGAGGGATGTGTTTTATAGACCAGGTCGCACATCCGCGCCTAGCTCTACGGGTGTAGTCCGTGATACGTACTATTCTGATGGGTTATGTGGGTCGTATAGAGATAGTACCTTATCGACCATGGGGATTACTTTTTCCAAGGCTGTCCATAGATCGGGGTCCAGAGTAAAACCACCTTGCTTGAGACAGAGGAGTCGTGCAAAATAGGGACCGCGGAAAATGTAGACGTCGTCACACAGGTGAATGCTATCACCATCGAGGTCACCCAATAACACCCGTTTCAAGGTAGTCCAGCCTTCCGGGGATAAAGAGACACGCGCTGGTTCAGACGTACACCAACACCTACTGTCGTCATCGATGAGCTCCATGCGTTTGGGATACAACAATAGGGTGCAGTCCGGTGTAAGAGTGCGGGTCTCCCTCACACGCTCGTCTTCAGGCAAGACTTCAACCGGGGGTACTGCTGGGTCCCAGGGAAAATCTTCTTCTCCACGTCTCATGCTTTCGTCTAATACAAGCTGGTAGGCAAACAGGCAGGCTGGCTAGAGGTCAGGCAGGCAAACAGGCAGGTAGGCAGGCAGGCAGGCAGGCAGGCAGGTAGGCAGGCAGGTAGGCTGGTCAGGTTGGTCAGAGTGAGAGCAATGAAAACACCCAACCCCTAAAAATCATCCTCTTTTATACGTTTTTTCTACCACAATGGCCGCCTAAAAACACAGCCATTTTAAAACATGGCCGCCTAAAAACACAGCCATTTTAAAACATGGCCGCCTAAAAACACAGCCATTTTCCAACATGGCCGCCTAAAAACAGAGCCATTTTAAAACATGGCCGCCTAAAAACAGAGCCATTTTCCAACATGGCCGCCTAAAAACACAGCCATTTTAAAACATGGCCGCCTAAAAACACAGCCATTTTAAAACATGGCCGCCTAAAAACACAGTCATTTTAAAACATGGCCGCCTAAAAACACAGCCATTTTAAAACATGGCCGCCTAAAAACACAGCCATTTTAAAACATGGCCGCCTAAACCCCAGTACATACACCCACAAGTCTAGACATGTACTAACTGAAATACCAATGGAGAAATTTCACTTACTGTCTGTCCCTAGTCTAGAATCAGCCTTTCACCATCCTGAAATATATTCATGGAAATGCTCATGTCGTGTTTTTGGAACATCGAGTTGTCTCCCCTTGCGTGTACAGATGGCGCCACCATCGAAGTTGTGACGTCATAGTTACATCCGGGTGAAAGGATAATGAATATGCCTTTTATACACTACTAGGGGGGGTCAATTTTTTTGTGGGTGTTACTATGGGTTGTGGGGTCTCGTTTTTCTCGTCTCGCCGAGAAAAACACAATGGAAGGGGTCCCGGAGCGAATCGGTGAAATTTTTTGGAAAAGTCACCGAGGTCTGTATATAGGCCCATACTGGCTATATGGGGAGAGGGGTGGTCAAATTTTTTCGTGGGCTTTACTATGGGTTGTGGGGTCTCGTTTTTCTCGTCTCGCCGAGAAAAACACAATGGGAAGGGTCCCACAGCGAAGCGGTGAAATTTTTGGAAAAGTACCGGGTATGTCTGTATATAGCCTCATGTAGTCCCATACTGGCTATATGGGGGGAGGGGTGGTCATTTTCGGGGGGGGATGTTACTATGGGTTGTGGGGTTTCGTTTTTCTCGTCTCGCCGAGAAAAACACAATGGGAGGGGTCCCGGAGCGAATCGGTGAAATTTATGGGAAAAGTCACCGAGGTCTGTATATAGCCCCATGTAGTCCTATACTGGCTATATGGAGGTATAGGTTCAACCTGGGAAATTCAAACACGTTCATTGTGATATGGGTTGTTTGGATTTGTTTTTCTCGTCTCGTCATTTAGAACACGATGGGAAGGGTCCCCGAGCGAAACGGTGAAATTTTTGGAAAAGTACCATATAGCCCATATAGTCCCATACTGGCTATATGGGGGTATAGGTCCAATCTGGGGAATTCACACACGTTCATTGTGATATGGGTTGTTTGGATTTGTTTTTCTCGTCTCGTCATTTAGAACACGATGGGGAGGGTTTCAAAGCGAAACGGTGAAATTTTTGGAAAAAGTTCACCGAGGCCTGGGTATGCTCATATAGCCCCATACTGGTTATGGGGGTATAGGCCCATACTGGGTGGACGTTTTGGAGTCTAGGTGAGCCCCTAATGATCCTATGGTGTCGTGAGAGGTCTTATTTTGAAGCTCTCGTGGAGGAGCATCCGACTGGACTGGAACAGTTCGTCCGTTTTCAATATTCTGCGCATGCGCAGTCTGGCCGTAGTATAGAAAGCAGGCATTTTGGGGGTATGTGGGTGTGTGTTTGGGGTAGAGATGGACCGCTATTGGTCCGAATGGGTCGTGGAAGGTGTCAAAGTGAAGCTTGTGTGGGGTAGAGTCAGAATGGCGTGTTTCTAAGTGCAAGTCGCGTCAATTTGCGCATGCGCAGTTGGTTGTAGTAAGTAAAGTGGCCATTTTGGGGCAGTGCAGGAAGGTATTTGGTGTCGAGATGGACCATCCTTGGTCCGAATGCGTCGTGCGGGGTGTTCTTTTGTAGCTCTCGGGGTGTAGACCCCGATTTGAGGGCTGCCCACGTCACCTGTAACGTCATCGGTGACGTCATCAGTACGAGTAGTAGCGAAAATGGACATTTTGGGGCTGTGAAGGAAGGTATTTGGGGTAGAGAGTGACCATCCTTGATTCTAATGCGTCGTGGGAGGTGTGATGTTGTAGCTCTCGGGGTGTACATCCCGATCTGAGGGATGTTCCCGTCATCGGTGACGTCATCAGTAGGAGTAGTAGCGAAAGTGGACATTTTGGGGAAGTGAGGGAAGGTATTTGGTGTAGAGATGGACCATCCTTGGTCCGATTGTGTCGTGGGAGGTGTCCTTTTGTAGCTCTCGGGGTGTAGACCCCGATTTAAGGGATGTTCGCGTCATCTGTGACGCCATCGGTAACGTCATCAGTACGAGTAGTAGCGAAAGTGGGCATTTTGGAGAAGTGCAGGAAGATATTTTGGGTAGAGAGGGGCCATCCTTGGTCCGAATGCGTCGTGGGAGGTGTCATGTTGTAGCTCTCGGGGTGTACATCCCGATTTCAGGGATGTGACGTCATCGCTGACGTCATCAGTAGGAGTAGTAGCCAAAGTGGGAGTTTTGGGGGGGTATGTGGAGGTGTGTTTGCGGTAGAGAGGGACCACCCTTGGTCCGAATGCGTCGTGGGAGGTGTCATGTTGTAGCTCTCGGGGTATAGACCCCGATTTGAGGGATGTCCGCGTCATCTGTGACGTCATCGGTGAGGTCAACAGTACGAGTGGTAGCGCAAGTGGGCATTTTGGGGCAGAGAAGGATGAATTAGTAGTATAAAATCGCAGTTCGAGCCCTATTGACCTTGCGGCGCAATGCGCAATGAGTGTATGCGCGTTTGTGTGGGTGTGTGTGTGTGTGTGTTTGCGTGTATGAGTGTGTGTATGCATGTGTGTGTATGTGTGTGAGTATGCGTCTGTGTGTATGTGTGTGCGTTTATGTGTGTGTGTATGTGTGTGTGCCTGTGGGTATGCATGTGTGTTTGTGTATACGTCTGTGTGTAGGTGTGTCTGTGTGTCGCCGTATGTCATGATACAGACAGATGAGAGAAAAAGATCAACACGTTCACCGGTTACTGTGGTTTTACATCAGGGTCCTCATCTTACATCCGGGTGTTGGACACCTGTTGACCTCAATAAGTTGCATATGACCTCTGTGTGGTCACTTCCGCTTCCGTTCACGTGACTGGAACTGACCTGGAACAAAACAATACTGGATAAAAATTGCGCGCAACTATTTAACTATAAATACGGAAACACGCATGTTAGATGTACATTTCTCACAACCTGTACCAGACCCGATCAAATGGAAAAGCCAGCCAATTTCAAGGCAGATGAGCAATCGTTGAAGATTGACGAAAAGGTGCCGGTTCCCGCTCGACTCCGCAAAAGAGTTACCAAAAGATACCCGCCCATAACTATGGAAATGATTGATGATGGGTTCTTCAGTATGGGTTACAGCTCAACCAGGGGAGAGCCCGGAGATCTCCGCTACCATCGCCAGCGATGCCTGACCTACCTTGAAGGTGTACCCTTGGCCGGGTGTGATCTTTGCACGAGGAGAGAGGAGATTTTCCAGTGGGCGAAGTGAATTGAACATCCGGGCACTTTTACATCCGGGCACTTTTACATCCGGGTACATCCGGGGTCTTGTACATCCGGGTTCTTGTCGCTGACGTCCGCGCCTACATCCGGGTTCTTCTATGTTGGACTATAAGAGCCAGAATTTTTACGGCCTTCATCATTTCCAGATACACAGCCGACATGTTATCTTGCACAACTTGGCAGAAGCAGTTTACTCATATAGAATGTTTACGACGCCACGAGGCCTCCACCCACAACGATGCACGGTATACTTGTATAATCTGCGCACGATAGGTTCAATCGGGCGGATAATTTACTGCGCCATGAGAGGGCACTCCACGAGGTTGCGACGGTACAGTGTAACGATTGTGGTCGACTCTTCAAACGACCTAGTCGGTTGAGACAGCACCAACGTTTGATTCATGCCCCGTCTCTACGGTTTGGGTGACAACTTTCCACTAAAGTGGAGCCGCGGAAGGTCAGACTCAGTGAAGATGAACCCGGGGAGACGAATGCCACTGGTGATGCGATCACGGAGAGCTTGCCTATACCCACAGTCCAGGAGGGCCTGGATATCCAGCCGGACCCCAGCGTTACGGTTTCGAGTCATACGCCTGACGACATCGAACATTTTCTGGAAGATGCGGTGAATGTTCCCAGCGATCTCTTACAGGACGCCCATCCAGTAAGTTACATCTATCGGCGCCATTGGCCCATGATACGGCACTGTTTCCACCGTCATCGCCCTATTCAAGATATCTACAATTTCCGACTGACCAACCTCGCCCGTCTATGCAGCTACGTGGAAGCCATCTTCAATGACCAAGCTACGTCCTTCAACTTAAATCTGGCGTTTGGTTATGTACTGCAGCATAAGGAGACAGGCCAAGTCCGATACTTTTACCCAAGCAGTAACATCCGGGTATTTGACCAACCGTTTACCATCATTAACCGGGCGTCACTACAGCCCGTGCTGGACCAAGTGGACCAAGTGGATCCCTTGAGATGGACCTATGAACAGCGCCTCAACACCAAGTGGATAGTGGAGAGGGTCATCAATGTCACGTTTTTCGTGACCAAATTACGGAATCTTCCCATCGGATGAATGTATTCACCCATGCACTGATAGATACTCAGAATGCGCAAACAATTATCTGAGGATATGTTGCCTCAACGGTATCCTGACCTTCCCGACGATGATTAGAACAAACGGTTCAGAGCGAACATGGCCGAAGATAAAACTTTCTGAAATGGAGACTTCTGATTGGACAAGAATACGTCTAGCGGACAGGAACGAATATGACAGATGCAAATGGTAGCCTCTGATTGGACAAGAGTCTTCTTGAGTTGTAAACATACCCAACGCGGCTCCCCCAGCGTGGGTATGATGAAACATTGGGGAGAATAAACTATAGGAAAAAAACTTCATGTTGCTGTTGTTCTCTCATGTTGTTGTTGTTCTCTCTCCGGTCTATATCATGGCGTCAGGGCGTTATGTTAGAGTGTCAAGGCGTAACGAAGGGCGTTGACGGGCGTCACTGCATTTCGAAGAATTAGTGACAATTCCATGTAATATATAGAAAATCAGAGCTTCTGAGCTATTTTTGAGCGTTGAAGCATTAAGCTTGGCGATGGCGGGCGTTGCTACAAGATGACACCTCACACGACGCATTGGCACCGCGGATGGTCCATCTCTACACCAAACACCTTCCTTCACACCCTCAAAATGTCCACTTTGACTACTACTCCTACTGACGACGTGACCAATGACGTCTCAGATGCTGTGGACATCCCTCAAATTTTACAACATGACACCTCCCACGACGCATTCGGACCAAGGATGGTCCATCTCTACACCAAATACCATCCTTCACTGCCCCAAACTGCCCACTTTCGCTACTACTCGTACTGATGACGTCACCAATGACGTCACAGATGCTGTGGATATCCCTCAAATCGGGGTCCCCGCCCCGAGAGCTACAACATGACACCTCCCACGTCACTTTACTTACTACGGCCAGACTGCGCATGCGCAGAATATTGAAAACGGACGAACCATCAGTCCAGTCGGGTGCTGGATTTACTGGATATAGTATGGGCCTATATCCAGACCTACCCGGTACTTTCCGAAAAATTCACCGCTCATCTCCGGGACCCCTCCCATTGTGTTTTTCGTGGCGAGACGAGAAAAACGAGACCAAACAACCCATAGTAAAACCCCCCATACAATTGACCAGCCCCCATACCCCATACAGGCATTTTGCCGTATATTGTATAATACAGGCCCCTATTGTAAAGTCCGGGTTCCGCTTTTTTCCGGAGGAAATTTATATACACCCACCCATGACTTGATAGGCAGGCCCCGATAAGCCAGGGACCGATATTACCCCTTTGGGAGAAGGTTGATAGGAGTTTTCCCCTATTGTAGGGTAAAGTCCGTGTTCCGCTTTTCATAGTTTCGAGACAAATCATAAATTTACATACACCCACCCGATTGACTTGATAGGCAGGTCCCGATAAGCCCGGAGACCGATATTAGCCCTTTTGGATAGGGCTGATAGAGGTTTTCCCCTATTTTAGGGGTAAAGTCCGTGTTCCGTTTTTTATATTTTCGGGACAAATCCTAAATTTACATACACCCACTCCAGGCAGAACCCGATAAGCCCGGGGACCGATATTAGCCCTTTGTGATAGGATTGATAGGGGTTTTCCTCTATTGTAGGGGTAAAGTCCGTGTTCCGCTTTTTTATATTTTCGGGGACAAATCCTCATTTTACATACACCCACTCCCCCACTCTCTCAGCAGGCCCCGATAAGCCAGGGACCGATATTAGCCCTTTGGGATAGGGTTGATAGGAGTTTTCCCCTATTTTAGCGGTAACGTCCGTGTTCCGCTTTTTATATTTTCGAGACAAATTCTCATTTTACATACTCCCACTCATGACTTGCAAAATCCTTCCGTAGGGACCCCAAGTCCCCGACTCAAATGAATGGACGGCATACAAGTCCGTACATGCACTCCTAATCACGTGACCGCCGCATGATGGAAAAAACCCAGAACCAAGTCAGTACATCCCATACAGTCATACCCAGGTCACGGCCGATTCACGCAGACCGGAAGTGACGTCATACACCTGCGCACTCCCCGTGATGGAAAAAACCCAGACACAAGTCAATACATGCATTCCATACAGTCAGACATACCCTCAGCCCTCTATATACTCATGGACATGCCTTGATCTCGGGGAGCCAGGTGTTCGGCACGTGAGCTCACTCACGCAGACGCCAGACCAGGTGTTTGCGGTCGCCGCAACATTGCAGCGAACGTGCAACATTGTTGCAATTCGGGTTGACTTTTTGCGCAGCAAAATGCTATCCGGGAAATTACAAGCGTCAAGTCCGTCATTCATAATCCAGCCGTCGTCCATTAGAGAACATCCGCGTCCATAATCCAAAGACCTATTCCATATTCTATATAACAGTATTAGCACCAAATTCAAAAAGACAATCATAGTATACAAAAACATAGGCTTGTTTCCTGCAAGAGAGAAGCGGTCAACAGTTTTCAATGATGTGGGCAAGACATCATGATGTTCCAAAAATATCAAATCCGTATCACTGATCAGTATTCTGCCGAACAGTGGAATTGTTTTGCCTCAAGTTTGCTGCAGAGGGTTCTATAATATTTTGCCGCGCTGATGTAACATTTTGTTTACGTAACCTGGGGAGTAGTATATAAAGGGTGTGATATGGTATATATTGCGTAGGCCCAATGTAGGCGCAAATGTCCATGCGTGGGCATGGACATTTGCGGTATGGAGTGTGGCACCTTGTTTTTTCTGTCTCACCATGTAGAAGACGATGTCAGGGGTCTCGAAGCCATGGGTGAATTTTGTTGAAAATTTCTCTGACTGCGCATGCGTAGTACATAGGCAGGTCGGGGGTGGATGTTTTGGGGTCGAGTTAGATCACTATTGGTCCGATTGGGCCGTGGGAGGTGTCATAGTGAAACACTCGTTAATCCTACCTGGCCTGGGGGGGCCATTATGGCCCCCCTACCAAACTTTCTGCACTATCTCCGGAACGGCAAAAAATGGAGAGCCGAAACTCCGTGACTTTATCGTTTGTCTTATTGGGGTCATTTTGAGCCTATATTCATAACCCCCCGAGCAGAGGATCATGGGTAAATTCAAGATGGCGGCCATGTGGTGTACCAGAAAAGTGATGTTTTTGTCATATTTCTTCAAAATTTCTGCTTTTTCGCAGTGAAAAGTGGGCAAAAACTATTTTATTTCATATCACATTAATATTTGCTAATTTTTCATGCAGTTTTTGTGGAGAAATTGCAAAAATAAAAAATTCGGAAAATCTGACCGAAAAATCGACCAAAAAATGCCGTTTTTCAAAATGTCGTCACTGTGACGTCATCAAAGCGGCCATCTTGGATTTTTTTACATTTTCTGGTAGAGCTTGACCCAAGGGTATAGTGTAATAAGTTTCAGCCCCCTAGCTCCAGGGGTAAGAAAAATAATTAGGGGGGGCCATTTCGGCCCCCCCCAGGCCTGGACAGGTCCCAAAAAGCCCAGGCCAGATAGGGTTAAGGGGCATCCGATTGGGCATGTGTGGCGTTCAAGTGGCGTACATCTGCGCATGAGCAGACAGGGAATTTTGGGAAAAGGACATTGAAATGGACGTTGATCGAGGTTGACCACTATTTGTCCGAATGGGCTGTGGGTGGTGTCATAGTCAAGCATTCGTGGGGCAGCGTTCGACTCGACGGGTGTGGCGTGGAACTGACGTCATTCTGCGCATGCGCAGTGAAAAAAGGGCATTGGAATGGACGTTTTGGGGCGAGATGGACCAGTATTGATCCGAATGGGTCGTGGGAGATGTCACAGTGAAGCACTCGTGAGGGAGCATCCGACTGGATGGGTGTGTCGTGGAAGAGAGGCTATAGCGCGCGTGAGCAGACAGGGAATTGTGGGAAAAGGGACATTGAAATGGACGTTTTGGGGTCGAGATGGGACCGATTGGGTCGTGGGAGGTGTCATGGTGAAGCATTCGTGGGGGAGCGTTCGACTGGGTGAATGTGTGATGGACGTCCATTTGCTCATGCGCAGGCAGAGAATAGTGGAAAAAGGGCATTGCAGTGAACGTTTGGTGTCGAAATGGTCTATCCCTGCTCCTAATGGGAATGCACAGAGGTCAAAGGTCACTTCCGGTCACGTGACCGTTACCGGAAGTGACGTCACGAAGGTCATAGGCAAATTGCAAAGGTCAAAACGCGCAATGATCCTCTTTCAAAGGGTCAAGAGGCGTTCAGGCCCAGCAAGAGTTATCTGCCCCTGAATGCTACTTCAGTTACTTCAATGTTAATTTGACATGTCCAGGGAAAATGCAGGAAGAGTTATCTTCCCCTGAATACTACCTTGTATGACCTTCACTTACTTCAATGTTACTTGACATGTCCGGGAAGAATCAGCAAGAGTTATCTCCCCCTGAATACTACCTTATATGTCCTTCATTTCCTCCAATGTTAATTGACATCTCCCGGAATGCACGCCATCAAACATGGTCCGTGACAATATCACCAGATATATGTCCAGCATAAATGGCAAGAGCGAAACCCTCATTTTCGCCACATGACCTATACCGAGAACCAGAGGACCTAGAGACATGGCGATTGCACCAAATAAATCGCCTGACTTCCGCCACCAGGGTAGTGTGAGGTGAACAAATAGAGCTGGCCATGCGCAACCGGACGAACCAATGCATTATAAATACGAGGGTCAGTGACGGTGTTGGTTATTCATCACGCGTCATTTCGTCGACCATGTCGCCAGTCCTACGAGCGCCCCTTCCCCTTACAACCGAGGTGGGGTTACACGTCTATGAGGATAAAGTCACCATCGTATATGACCGGGATAATTGCCGGTGGGGCCATGAGTCCACATCAAGAACGATTACGCTACACCGTGGCGGCTGGACCAAATTTAAACGGGTGTTGGGCGATGAGCTCGATGGTGATGACCTCATCCACGTGGAGAATGCCATCTACGTACACCGTGGGCTATACTTCGCACGCCTGGGGCGTTACCAGGACCCCACCCGAAGCTTCACCTTAGATCCTGATCTGTGAATGGCCTTTGAGAAAGTGGTGCCTATTGTGGACCAGCTGTTCACACCGGACGAGAGGTCAGCCGTCCAGTTGGCCTGGGCTTGTGCTCTGAGTGACGCAGCGGCCGAACCGAGCAAATTATCAACCGCGCCAAGGAGGAAGAAGAGAGGGACTATCCGGTTCTCACCTCCGTGACCTACAAAGATGTCTTGGAGAAACTTAACACCCGTATTCCACCGTCGGAGGACGACGACGCCATAGATTACGCGGTTGTGCGTAGTCAACGCAGTGAGAATTACATCCATACAACGGAGGCCGGTACAGCGTCAGAACCCAAATGAAGGCATTCAGAAGGAACTTCGACCCTGGCGCCAGATGTTCACGGATAATACGGGATGTACGTTTCATGTTGTTATGCCATGATGCACCATATTGAAGGCTAATAAATAGAGCCTATTTTTAGGTCTGTACTCACTTATCTTAAGCCATGCAACGTGAAAGGTTCCGATCACCGCTCGCCAGGAATGCAGTCTCCACTGAGGAGGGTAACTTTACCACAGATCCTGACGAACCGCCCAGGGAGGTGTTACCGATACAGGAGGCTGTGAGTGCGATGTACAAACTCCATTAGCCTATCATACGGGACTGTTTTCACCTTCAACGCCCTATATTGGACCTGTACAATTTCCGGTTAGATGATAACACCAGCCTATCCCACTACGCCTATATCATTTTTGAGGACCAGGCCACGGCCTACAAGTTAAATCTTACCTTCGGCTATTTATTATGGCATAATGAAACGGACCAGCTCCGGTACTTTTACCCCAGTCACGATACCCTCGTGTACGGCCAGCCCTTCATCATTACGGATCATACATCCCTGGACACGGCACTGGTTCAGCTGAAGATTTTGGATGCTTTGGAATGGGTCAGACAACAACGCTCCAACACCAAAAGGCAGGTGGAGATGACGACGAACGTCACGTTTTACGTAACTGAAATGATCGACCACCCGATCCTTTGATCTCATTACCTCTCTATAAATACAAGAGAGAGTCAGATATTGTGTCATTGACGTACTGACCATGACGAAGCATATAATACGAGCGTTTCTCAGCTCGACCCCCGAGGTCTTGCTGTACGCGTACGTCTATGCGGATAAGGTCGATATATAGACGATCTTCTCGCTGTGGATAATCGCTATATAAATGAAGCAGTGACGGATATATATCCACCTTCGCTGGATTTGAAGGAAACTACAGATAACCCTACAGGCACATCGTATTGAGACCTATATCTCTATAAAAATGAAGCGGGCCTTCTCTCTCGTCGACTGTATGACAAAAGAGATGATTACAATTTCGACATCGTAAACTATCCCTTTCTGGACAGTAATATTCCAGTGGGACCTGCATATGGCGTATACATATCACGCCTAGTAGCATTTGTGTCTAATTCCGCTTAACCCGGGGCTAGGGGCCGTATGAACCCATGTACTTCAAGATCCTCATGGTACTCATATGAACAGTCACAATCAAAGCGTGACTGAGATACATCATTCTTTAGATGACGACTTTACAACAAATATTATGGATTAAGAATACTGATCAGCGATACGGATTTGATATTTTTGGAACATCATGATGGCTTGCCGGCATCATTGAAAACTGTTGACCGCTTCTCTCTTGCAGGAAACAAGCCTATGTTTATGTATACTATGATTGTGTTTTTGAATTTGGTGCTAATACTGTTATATGGAACATGGAATAGGTCTTTGGATTATGGACGCGGATATTCTCTAATGGACGACGGCTGGATTACGAATGACAGACCAGACGCTTGTAATCATGAAAGAGGGAGACATCTGTGATGCGGATCCTTCACAACTGCGACCGGCTGACATTCGTCTGACCCGGGAGGGTTGGAACTAATTCAAACGGATGTTGTCTGGTGAACTGGAGGGTCACCTCATCCAATTGTGTCACGATGTGCATGTGCCGAGAGACCCATTCTTTGCTCATTTGACTCGGCTAGATGGGGGTACTGTGCATTTTACCCTCAACCCTGTTCTATGGTCCACGTTGGAAGATGCCGTAGCGGATGTGGACCAGGTGCTTACAGAGGAAGATCGATCATCAGACGAGTTGCACTGGCCAATTGCCATGGACGATGTGCTGGCAAAAGCCAAAGAAAAGAATCAGAAAGAAACTCCGACTCCGTTATAAATAAACGACACAGCCAGGGTCATCATCATTTGTCATCATGAATAGCTGGGAGAGGGTGTGGAACACGTTGTATTACAGTCCCGACATTCCGGCAGCCTATAGTGCATTATCAGCCTTCTATCGAGCCTCTAAACCCCAGGGGATACAACGAGCCCATGTCCGAGATTGACACGCACATCGAGCTGCCCGGCGCCATTTTTCACGAAACCGGTTATCGTTGGGGGTATATATGCCCAATGGCAAGCAGATTTGGTCGATATGAACGCCTTTGCCAAACACAACGATCGGAATCGGTATATCTTGACGTACATCGATATCTTGTCGAAGTATGTGGGAAAAATCTCGTGGCTGCGTTCAAGCACATTTTTAAGACGAGTCGAAAGCCTTTGTATTTGCAAACCGGCAAGGCAAGGAATACCTCAACAGACCCTTCCAACAGTTTCTGAAAGCCGAGAATATGTGCTTCTTTCACACGAGACGAAGGCTTCTATCGTCGGGAGGTTCAATTGGACGTTCAAATGCCGCATGCACAAATATTTGTGACCAAAACTTGTGACCCGTTACAATCGTGTCTATCACCGGAGTTTTCAGAGAGCACCCATCATCGTTACCAAGTGCAACGAAGCCCAAGTCCTGCGTGTCTTGTACCCCAGGCAACCTCAACCACGATCGAAGGAGGTGTTCAAGATCGGGAACCCTGTACGAATCAGTAAGGTCAAGGGCAAGTTCGAGAAGAGTTACCTTCTCAACTGGAGCGATGAGCACTTCGTGATTAAACAGCGCTTACCCCGACAACCGCGAGTACATGAACTGGAGGACCTTCAAGGGGAACCGTTGCAAGGAACGTTTTACGAGCAAGAATTACAGCCCGTGGTGAAAACAGCCCAATACTACACTGGAACGCATCCTGAAAACGGAGCGACGCCGCGGCAAGACGGTGCATCTCGTGAAATGGCAAGGCTGGGCCAGTTCCTTCAATTCCTGGGTCTCGGACAACCACATGTAACGGCTATAAAGCTACGAACCACAGCCGGTAGCCCTCATTCTACGCTCGACCATGAACACAGCGCTGTGGACAAACAGCACCTGCCTCCGAACAGAGCGTATCCAAAAACGCGCAAACCACAAGTGGGTTTTGCGGTGACATTGCTAACCCTGCTGGGCATTTTATATGGGGGTGTGTTTTACGACGTGGCGTACCTCAGTACTCTACTCATCCAACCAAATACACAACCACCAGCCGTGAGTGCAGGTCAGACGAATCTACATACCCCTCCACGGTAGCGCCAGTCAAACTTCACCCGACTCCGGCGACCACCACACCGAGTATACAGTCCAGGTCAACATCGAGCCCCAAACGAAGTATTACAGCGGCCACTACGCCGGAAACCCCACCGTATATGACAATCCACGGTGAACGCACTACCGCACCTACAATGGTACCAAGGCTCACCACACACAAGTGCTCCAACGACACCGACCCCGGTTCGCTCATATCAAATTTACAAGAGTGGGTTACCATGACAGCGGATGCACCTCCAACCATGGATCCCCGGTGGCAACACCCCTTCACCTGCCTCATTGCGGGGCTGACGGGCTCAGGCAAGACGCACTCCTTCCAGAACCTCGTTCAACACGCCGACAGCATGATTACCCCATCCATTGCCAGGGTCGTGTGGTGTTATGGAGAATGACAAGCGGCGTATGCAACAATGCCCAACATCACGTTCGTGGAATGCCTACCCAACCCCTCAACGATTTGAAACCGGACACCTTGATGGTCATGGATGATCTCTCCGGTCACCCAGCTCTTTACAAAAGGCTCAGCATCACCTTCATTGTGCAGAATCTATTCAGTAAACAAAGAGCATCGGGACATCAGTTTAAATGCCCACTACCTGGTGGTGTTTAGAAACCCAAGAGACATCATTCAACTGCGGCACCTGGCGAGACAGATACTCCGGATACACCCAGTTTGCGTTGGAAGCCTTTGGATATGGGACATAGGCTCTTTGACCTGAAGCAAGCCACCCCCAACCACCTTCGACTACGGACCGGTATTTTCCCTGGGGAGACTCATCACGTGTACGTGCAAAAATAATGTAACACACACACAGTATCTCCCCCAGCTGGGGTGTGTGTGTTTGATAATGAGGGTAATAAAATAATTAATAGAACATCTTGGTTGACTTTGTTTCTGAAGTGATAGAATGTTCAGGAAGTAGCCCGCAAAAGATCAAAGGGGCAGGGTTGTGGGTTCCAGCGTTAGTTGTACATGATGTCCGCTCGAGTACGGAAGCAAGCTCCGACGCTCCGTGTATTGAAGACCGCCCCACCCGAGTTGGTTCGGATGTACGTGGCGCAAATCCTGACCTTGCACGCTGTCTATGTCAAATCGGGAATAGCGTCTTCAAAGGGAACGTGACTCCGGCTCAGAAGACCAAGTTGGCCAAGCATAGAACAGGTGTCCGAACCCTGGTCCAGAAGAAAACGATCTTACAGAAAAACGGCTTTCTTTGTGATATCTTAGCCCCGTTGGCCGCTTCCCTGTTGGGAAAAAGTGATCCTCATCGAACCACGCCTGCTTCAAAGCCTCCAATCGCCGTATTCGATCCCACCTACGTTGAAGACGATGAATACACTCGATCACGAGATGCAGCATATTCTACAACGACCGGGGTTGTGCGACAGTGAGAAAGTACAACAGTACAATCAGACGCTTCAACGGTACATCACGTTAATGGGGCAATACAAGGCCTCAGTCGCACAGCCAGCACAACGCCTACAGCCAACACCACTTATCCCACAGCCGTCATTACCATGCACAGCTCCACAGTGGATCGAAGACGAAGTCGTACAGAGTGTACCTGCGTCGTTCAAGAAGCAAGCTGCCCTGGTATTACAGCGGGCGAAAGACAATCCGAACATGACCTGGAATGATACAGGCGAACTACAGAAACAGGTGATTCCAGGTGCCCACACGACTGATTTAGTGAAAGACTTGTTGCGTTAACGCAGGTCACACTCGGAGGTATTTGCCCGAGGCTTGAAAGACAAGCGTGTACCACAAGAATTGGGGGGGGGGACCCCCAGCGCTGGGCCTGGATGCAACGTGACATAGAACAACAATCGTCGGTACACGCACCCCGCAATTCACAACGACAGACTCGACCCCCACGGACCTGAGAAGCCGAGTGGGAACCGGAACCAAACACCACAACCGAACCGAACATCACAACGGATACGCTGCTTACGGAAACCTTTCACACCATTTCAAATACCAGCCCTGGTCAAGACACCCCACCTCTCCAGAGCCGCGACACGTAGCAAGTCACTGTGACGATTACGATGACGGGAACAAGCCCCCAAGGCCTGGGAACACTATTAAAATCAACAGCGGCAGCACGAAACCTCAGTCGTCATGTTTTACCTCACACTTCCCAGTAATAGCTCTGCTGTGGTGTTTCCCAACAACAGCTTAGCCCATTTTGTCACGCAGCTGCCTCATCCCTTACATCTCCCCGAACTTTGGGAATGCCCTTAGACGTGGTACAACGTGCAACATGATACGGTGTACGAAGGCATTACCTATAACTTCACTCTTCCCGAAGGCCAGTACCATACACCCAAAATATTCATCCAGGCGTTGCGTAACCTCATCAAGAGCTCGAACCCGGGAGGAATCAACATCTTCCCGTTTGCGAACATGATCCACTTGGAGTACCACGAGTGGAAGCACAAGTTCTTGATCATCCTCCAGACCAATGTGACCGTACGTTTCAGCAAGACGTTGAAGGGACTGTGTGCACTGGAGACGGATAACTATGACGGGCCCGGTCGGTTCCAGGGGAGACCATGCTGGATCTTAATGCTGGCTTGTATGGACTCTATGTCTATTCGGATGCGGTGGATGGTCACATTGTCGGCAATATCGATGCGCCCCTGCTCCGCGTCTGCCCAGTGCAAAGGGATTACGGAGATCAGGTCACACAAGGTTTTAACCACGTACTCTATCTACCAGACAGACTGACATCAGTATCATCATCATCGATATAAGGCATACATTCGAAATTGGGAAGGTGGTGGTCACATTTCATTTTCGACAAGCACGCTCTCCCAATTTTGTATAATGAAGGTGCCTTACGAGTGCCATGCACACAGCTATATGGACTATTATACCCAACAGGCCGGGGGTGACCTACCAGTCTTTGCAAGCACACGCATCCAACGAGGTCATGGGATTGGTAATGTGCTCGGGGGCATCGTCAAAACTTTCCTTTCACTGGTGATGCGTGGGGTGAAAGCGACCGGAAAACAAGCTCTCCGAAGTGAGGTACAAACCCTGGGATATGTCTTCATATATGACTGAGATATACCATTCTCTAGATAACGACTTTAGAACGATTATTATGGATTAAGAATACTGATCAGCGATACGGATTTTATATTTTTGGAACATCATGATGTCTTGTCGGCATCATTGAAAACTGTTGACCGCTTCTCTCTTGCAGGAAACTAGCCTATGTTTATGTATACTATGATTGTCTTTTTTGAATTTGGTGCTAATACTGTTATATGGATATGGAATAGGTCTTTGGATTATGGACGCGGATATTCTTTAATGGACGACGGCTGAATTATGAATGACGGACTAGACGCTCGTATTCAGTTTTCCCCGTCCGAGAAGCACTGAAACGCCGAGCCAAAGAAGCAGGAGGTGTTTTGGTCGCCAAAGCACAACGAATCGTAGGGGAAAAAAGATCTGCGCCACCGAGACTGCGCACCAGTCGACGGCCGACCCATCGAGGACGCACATCGAAGACCCGAGATATCTTTGCGTAAACATGTCCTTAATCCACCAACAGTGTTATGTGGCTCTGTCAGTATGTCGGCACCTCTTCCCACTTCCCTTATATGTTTGTAATTTGGCTTGTGAACCGTTCCACCCACGCAGACCAGCGCAGAACAGGGATTATGGGAGTTCACCATCAGCAATGCGGATACGGCCTATGCGGATTTAGCCCATACGTACTTGTATGTGAAAGCCAAGATCGCCAATGGGGATGGCTCCAGAATCGTCGACCAAGCAACGGTGGGCCCGACGAATCTCTGGCTGCACTCTATGTTTCAACAGGTGGATAATTTTCTCAGCGACGAACTCATCAGTGACTCGACCAACACGTTCCCCTATCGGGCCTACATCGAAACGCTGTTGTCGTATGGGCGAGAGGCTAAAAAATCTCAGTTGACAGCCTCCGTATTCTACCGTTACACCGCCGAGCACATAGGCACAGAGAATGCCAATACGGGATGAAACAAACGGAAATGTTTCACCGCGAACGATAGCTCAGTCGATCTCATCGGTCGATTGTACGCAGACCTCTTCATGCAAGATCGGTACCTCTTGAACGAGATCTCCATCAAAATTCGACTGTTACGAGCGCCTCCGACCTTCGCCTTGATGGCAACTGACGTAGAGGGGCACGCAGCTGACTATAAGATCATCATTCAAGACGCAGCCCTGTATGTCCGAAAAGTGAAACCGAATCCAGCAGTCCAATTGGGGCACCTCAAAGCCTTAGAGAAAAACCACCCCAGTACCCTATCCGACGTGTGCGAGCCAAAGTGTTCTCTGTGTCTGTCGGAAATATGAGGGCCAACATGTGATTTGCTACGCCGAGTTTGACAACATCATTCAAGTGGACAAGGCGCGCAACGTTCTGTTTGACTTTGCCACCTAACGTGGATACAGACCAGATAACCACCATGCTGGAGAATGAGTCAGGGACACGCACTATCTTTCAAGGGGTGTTCGCCCGAGATGTGTTCCGGCTAGACCGTGTGTATCCTGCCGCATACGTCCTCAACACAGACCCGATGGATCGTCCCGTTCAAAATTGGGTGACCGTGTACTTGGCAGAACAGCAGGGAGAAGACTTTGACCCGTACGGCATGCCTCCCCTCCATTCCGACTTGATAGTCTTCATGGACGAAGGCGCAGAGACCTGAACAGCTTCGCTTAACAGACGCGCATATTCTCTAATGGACGACGGCTGAATTATGAATGACGGACCAGACGCTTGTAATTGCAAGGCCTGCGCAGTAGCGTGTGCGGCCAGAGCTGCCTGTTTCATCTCTACCATCGTTGGACGGACCCTAACCACTATCGTACAGATGTTTGACAGATGTTTGGCCAAGATCGAGATGTACTGGTGTACGAATAAGCCGCAGATCATTACAATGTACAAGCCCCGTCCTGGGCTTAGGTTTAACCATTTCAGTGTAAAAGCCCTGTTATAGGCTTCAGTTCTCACGTGGTTGTTCTCACTTTGTTGTTTTTCATTATTGTTCTTGAATAAAAAACAAATGAGATCTCACTCAAGATCCTGTCTTGTGTGCTTTCTGTACAATACGTTACGAGCATAAACAAGTGACTATAAATGCCCCATGTTTGAACATAAATGTGGCAATCTTATTTTAACCAAGCTGGTATAGGCCACTCAATCAGCCGTCTGGGAAAGTAGCCAACCAGTGGGCTAGGATGGGGTCAAATGTACCCAATCAATACCCCAGAAAACAAATCAATGCAAGAGCACTGCAGTGAAATAGAGAACCAATGAAATCATCCCACAGACCAGATACATATTTTGGTCTAGGTTAAGAGCATGCATTCCAGCACAAACTCTTGACGAGGAAGGACCATGGCAAATTATAGCTATACAAAAGCAACAGGTGGAATGAAAAAACATAGAGTTCGAGGTGCGGGTAAAGACCAGGAAGACCAGGAAGACCACGAGAATGTCCAAGGCGGGTGTCTGACCACCGATGCAATGTCCAGAGTAGACCCTTTTAGGGCCAACCATTCTTCGCGAAAGAGAGCTTCTTATTAAGCATAATGCACAGCCCCATACCCTCGCCCCACACTACTCTAGGGTGAGTCCAGACGACTCATTTGATGCAATTCCCATGTCTCTAGGCTCTCTGGTTCTCGGTATAGGACATGTGGAGAAACGGAGGGTTTCCCACCTGCCATTTATGCTGGACATAGAGCCGGCGATATTGTCGGGGACCATGACGTGCATTCCAAGTGATGTCAATTAACATTGAAGCAACTGAAGGATATATAAAGTAGTATTCAGGGAAGATGACTCTTGCTGCATTTTGTCCGAACATGTCAATTATCATTGAGGTAACTGAAGGGCATATAAAGTAGTATGCAACGGCAGATAACTCTTGCTGCATTTTCCTGAAACAGCAGATAAGGTTGCATTTAGGGGCAGATAATACTTGCTGGGCCGTCACGTGACCGGGGTGAACTTTGCGGGAACTATAGTGAACTTGACACAATTGGTGAGGCCATGATTGCCCTCTGCTCAAAAACGTACTATTGCGGCGGTGAGGGCGACAACAACAACAAGTTCAGTTGTAAAGGAGTCAGCCGCCGGGATAATAACATCACCAGAGCCCAGTACCTCAACGTACTACAAAGCCAGACCAGTGCCAGTGGGACCAACGAAGGATTCCGGGTCGTACAGAACCAGATGCGCTCCTACGCCCAGCAGCGGGACGCCTTCACCTTCTTTTATTCCAAGCGCAAAGTTCTCCTAGATGGTGTGACCACGACGTATCTGGATATTTAGAGTGATGGGTACCCTATAAATGCTAAAGTAAAGGTGAACTTACACAGCGGATATTACACTGGACTTCTGCAGTTAATGTAATAATAAGGGGAAATAACTGTTGTATATATGTTGTGTTCTCTGTTATGAAAATAAAACCTGGTTTTTCCTTACAACAATGCGATTTTATTTTTTTGTATACCGTAGTTAACCGGTTTAGGGAAATGCCCCAGGTTCCGAACGGGCACGTAGACGCCTCTTGACCGTTTCATATTTGCATATGACCGTTATGATATCGCTTAAGTGGCATTTGATGCCTATTGACCCAATTGAAAGGATTTAAACTCATATTGACCTTTGACCGTTGTGACGTCACTAACCCCACTGCTGACCCTCGTATTTATGGTCAGGTTCCGAAAGGGCACGTAGACGCCTCTTGACCCTTTGAAAGTGCATCTGGAGGCCACTTGACCTAAAAAAAATCCATATGACCTCTGTGACGTCACTTCCGGTTCCGTGACCGGAAGTGACATTTGATCCCTGTGCACCATCTTTATCTGGTATTGTGCGCATGCGCAGGGATCAAAAGTCACTTGCGGTCACGTGACCAGAACCAGAAGTGACGCCACAAAGGTCATATGCAGAAGTTTTAGGTCAAGTGGCCCCCAGATGCCCTTTATATACTACTACGCTGCGGGTTCGGTAACATTTTGCTGAAATTCACCTTTAGATGCAGTGTGTTCGGAAACATTTTGTCGTTTGCCGAAACTTGTTTGCCGCACACAGAAGCTTTATTTTGTGAAACTGGGGGCCATAACTGAATACTGTCTTAGTCACAAGGCAAATGGATACTTAAGCATGAAAGATCGAAATATAAAGTTTTGGTTTATTCCAAAATAATGGATGGAAGTAAATCATGGATTGGAGTGATTAATCGTGACTTTTATGCAGAACTACATGTCTCAGCCTTATACCAAGATGAGGTAAATGTGTGCAGAACTTTCGCGTTGCCATAAAATAAGCGAGCAAATTAAACAGAGTGCAGGTGTTCTTTCTACCGCGTGATAAAACCTAGTAGGCTATTAATGTCTCATCTTTGTCCGTTGTCGGCGAGACCGCCTATCTTCTTTGTTAAACAGCGTGGCCAATTTTGTACATTTTTTGTGGTTATAAGAAAATTAAGCAACCGTTACATAACAAAGTCCAGATTCGTACTCACCGTTTACGAAAGTATTTTTTTATGTAAATTTGGTCAAAATCTAGGTAACCCTGTTAGATTTTCAGGTTAGGCTAGCGTCCTGATACCCGGATAACCTGTAAACCTGTGTATCACCTGTTTAGAAAGCTGTTAACTAGTAGATAACGGTGGCAGTTAACTATTTACAGTTCAATGTTCGCAAGTCATTGTCGGAATAAACAATTCAAATTGTTTGATAATTTAATACAGTTATTCCGACATTGGTTCTCGAGTTTGAACATCAAAAGACAAACCATTATTATGCAAATCTACAATGTTTCAGCGCTCTTGACCCTACCTGAGCTGGGCTCTTTGAGGTCTGTCCTGTTCAGGCCAGGGATTGGCAATTTCTGTATTCTGAATATTGTTCTTACTTCCAGGGTTAGCCTTAATCTGCCCACAATATAATTTGGGGTCAAGCTGTACCTGTAAATCCCAGATGGTCACGTTGATGACTTGTGCATTGTTGCCAATGTTTCGAAATTTTATTTATGATATTTTTTTCCAAAGAAACTAAATAATAAATCGGGATGTGAAATAAACTAATTGGACAGTTTTATACGTACAACAAAATCACGAAAAACGACGAAAACTTATTAATCTCATACTGATGAGCGCCATTTTGAAGTTCCCCCTGATTCTCTGTTCGGTGGAATATGCTCAAATGACCCCAATATGATAGTCACGGAGCTCCAGCTCTTAATTCTTTGCAGTTTCTGAGATAGTACAGAAAGTTTTATAGAGGGAATAATTCTCCCCCGTCAAAGATCTGATAGGTTTTAGAGATTCAACTCTAATAAATATGTGTTGTTGTTGTTGTTGTTGCAGAATAGCTCGCATAACGTGACAGGGATCAGGTTTAGTGTAATTTCTGTCCCAAAATTTTATAGAGCCGAGACATGCTACTTCCATTGTGGCTTCGGTTTGCGAGAATGAACTTCGAACAGATAAACCATTACCCAGCAAAAAGTCGTGTAAAGTGAACAAAGCCTTGTTTCTGTCTTTATTATCTTGTATACGATGTACAGTTCCGACAATGTCCTCGAATTCGTGTTAATAAACCGCGAAATTGCTTATGGTGTGTTTAGATTCAAGAAACACATCCAATCTCGCGAAAGGGCCCTTTTTGGCCAATGGTTACCTGACTTTTCCTAACTATTGTTTCTGTGTTAAAATGATTGCTCCCACAAATGACCTGCTTTCTCCACGAACTGCATGCTCGAGAAGTGTTGGTACACTCTGTCCTCAGTCACATTGAAATGATTGACCAGTTAGGAAGATGTTTTCACACTTTCCCAAAGTTTTGATCACCCATACAAGTAGAGTGGTAGCAAAATAACAGTTCAGATAAATAATTACATCAACAATTTATGGAATATGAGTAATTTTGGGGGCTAGTTTGACCACGAAGAATTGCTTTGCAAGCAGTCCTATATTTCCAGTACCGGTACTGGTACAGAAAGTGGACAAATCATCATACACTTGTGATGGTTACTGATGCGATCAGAAGAAACTCTGGAATTCTAGAATATATGGAGACAATTGTGGTACTGTTCGGCGGGCTAAAATGGAGTATTTAAATCAGGATATTGACCGCGAACATGCAAGATCAGTGCATGGTCGAGTTCTGACTATGAATACACGCGCGTGAGAACCCAATAGATTTAATCAAATTCCACGTTTTAGAAAAATGCATCAGCCCAAAATAACTGAGAAAATTTCAAGCTAGTGTTCAGGTTACCTACTATTCACCAGACACAGTGATAATCCTTCAGCTCTTAATCCTTTGTAGTTTCAGAGATAGAACAGAGGGAATAATTCTCCCCCGATTCGACTGTAGTATATATATGTGTTGTTGTTGTCGCAGAATAGCTCGCATAAGGTGACAAGGATCAGGTTTAGTGTAATTTCTGTCCCAAAATTTTATAGAGCCGAGACATGCTACTTCCCTGTGGCTTCGGTTTGCGAGAATGAACTTCGAAAAGGTCAACCATTACCCAGCAAAAAATCGTGTAAAGTGAACAAAGCCTTGTTTCTGTCTTTATTATCTTGTATATACGATGTCCAGTTCCCACAATATCCTCGAATTCGTGTTAATAAACCGCGAAATTGCTTATGGTGTGTTTAGATTCAAGAAACACATTTAATCTCGCGAAAGGGCCCTATTTTGGCGAATGGTTATCTGATTTTACATAACTAACATTTTGCTAAATTTGTATGTTAAGAAAAATGGGGAAAAACACAGATATCCCAGATTTAACCTTATCTCCAAGGACAGCTACGGTGCAATGACTCAAAAATGATGCCAGATTTTAAAACATTACTGTTACTTTCGAGTTTTTCTCAAAGCATATTATTCTGCCAAAATTTTACCTGTGAGCAAAAATCAGGTACCCATTTGCCGAAATAAAAAGATAATAGCGAAATTCGAAGTTAAGATTCATTGAAACATGTTGAAGTTAGTTCTGAAATCTGTGGCGGCAGTAAGCCTAAAATGAGTTTTTTTTACCACAAAACAGAAAAACGCGTATTGAAAAAAAATGATCGCGTCCTAAAGCAATATGACCAGAGTTAATGTGATTAGTCTTTTGTGTTAAATAGTCTTTTGTGTTAAATGCCGTCATTTTCATCTGACGACGATACAGCTCACCAATACCCAGTGTACGAGTTGTCACAGCGACACAGCTCACCAATTGTGGGACCTCCTTCTAAATAAACAAATAAACAAATTACCAATATATGAGTTGTCAGAGCATTTCCATCATAGCTCTCTAGATTTGTATCTAATACCGCTTATGCCGGTGCTAGGGGCCGTGTGATCATGCCATCCAAGTTGCCACATGAACAGGTACAATAAAAGCGTACCTGAGATACAACACATATCACGAATCGTTAGATTCTTGGTATGTGCTTCAGAATAGGTTAACCAGAAGACTATACTGTGAAGTCATGTGGCTCTGTCAGTATGTCGGCACCTCTTCTCACTTCCCTTATATGCGTTGTAATTACACTTCTATTCTTGAATTCAGACTTCTGTAGGTCTGTGAACTTCCAACGTTCTAGACGTATTGGTGCCGACGTTGTGGTTGCCTCATGTGCGTCGCTAGAATTTTTCAAGGGGGGGGGGTCGACTATCATAGCACTTTAGGCGAGGGTCCAGGGGCCGCATAGGCCCCGGAAGCTCGGGGGTCCTAGATCGCCGGAGATGCGTTCTAAGCGATTTCCCGGAATTAAATCTGAACATAATATATGCAGATTTAGGGTTATATTATACAGCTCTGGGACCTTCGGGGGGTCCAGGGGCCGCCTAGGCCCCGGAAGCTCCGGGGTCCTAGATTGCCGGAGATGCGTTCTGAACGTTTTCCCGGAAATAAAACTGATCATACTGCATGCATATTTATGATTTTATTTTCACGGGTTTTTTTCGCAATTATAAGCATGCATTGATATTGAAAACATCGCACCTCATGCCTGCACCCATTTGACGTTCTAGTTATATTTAAAACATACAAAACGATGACTTTTAGTTCTTGGGAGGGAAACCAATATGCCTACCGATACGATTCATTCGCACAGAAATAAAACAAGAAAATCCTCACAGCCCAACAGGCGAGCGAGGGTCCACGGGCCGCTTAGGCCCGGGAAGCTCCGAAGTTCCAGAGATGCGTTCTAAGCGTTTTCCCAGGAATAAATTCGAACATATAATGTATGCAGATTTATGGTTCTATTTTCACGTATGCTTCGCATTTATAAGCACTCATCGACATTGGAAAAATCATGCTTCATGCCTGAATCCATTTGACTTTCTAGTTATATTTAACACATAAAAAAACACATAAAAAACAATGACCTTTACATCATGGAACATTTACACAAAGCTAAAATGAGCGATCCTCACAGCCTGACAGGCGAGGGTCCAGGGGCCGCCTCCGGGGTCTCCGGTTGCCGGAGATGCGTGTTACACGTTTTCCCGGAAACAAATCTGAACACAATGTATATAGATCGATATTGAAGAATATGCCGGACTCCATCAATCTAATTAAAATTAAATCCTAACTGCTTCCCCATTTGGACATATACGATTGGGGAGCATTGATAGGATATTAATTTATTAAGATTGGGACTCCATTAGACTTCCTGGTTTGACACAAACAAAACAGGCCTATAACACACTACTGCGGGTCCTGGCACTCTATCTGTAATTTTTATGTGAGGACATAGTCAGTTAGGGATGCTGTAAAGTCAGGAGGCCCAAAGATATTCACCCCCCCCCCCCCTAAATCAAAAGTGAGTCCCCCGCCCCCCCCCACCCCCCCCCCCGCTTCCGAGGCCACTGTAACCATGTTAAAATGATTAAAACTAAACGTCATCATATCACTTTTCATGACTGTGAACATTAAACTTTTGTTGAAAATATCACAACAATACTGTGTAGAATATCAAACTGTGTGTCATGGAACATATCTCGTGGCCATGGTGAAATAATGACTAGAAAAATGAAACTAATATCACTCCTCATTCTGGAAATTAAAACGTGGCCATGGTAAAATACTGACTAGAAAAAATTTGAAACGGATATATTTTCCGGAAATGAAATTTCACGAATGTAGTATATATAGCCTTTGTGATAACTTGGAGAGAAACAAGAAATCCAAATAGTCGGGAAACAAGAACTATAATTCCACACAGCTGAATATACAAGATGGCAGCACGCACGCACACTCTTCTCTAAAGAGCACATGTCAATCCGGGCACTTGTTACGTAAGGGGCCGTATACCCATGAAGGGGTGATCTCTGATTATCATTATATAACAATATAACATTCCTCCCCCTTTAAGATTAAAACAATTTAATCTTGCCATTAATATTACTGTGCCCATAATATGGAATTACTGATGTCACAGACTCGTTACTCTGTGGTACTTCCATGTTGGAGGGCTCTCCCATCACCTCTGGAATTGGCAATGGTGGAAATGGAACGAGATCTCTGTCACATCCACCGTTGTCATGGCGTTTACGGAGATGACTCACATGACGTCGGATAACTCTACCGTCGTTAAGTCTGATAGTGGAACTAACTGCCCCAGTTTTACCGATCAAAGTTCCAGGCAGCCATGGTTGTCCCCTAGCAAAGTTTCGCGTATACACTTCATCTTGTGGGATGAACTCCCTGTCCTTGGTATGCGTATCACGTGTTGTCTTCATCTGGGTCTGTTTATCAATCACTTTTCGTCTGAGATCAGGACGGACCATGTCTAGATTCGTTCGCAGTCTACGTCCCATGAGGAGTTCTGCCGGAGAAACACCCGTTGTACTGTGTGGGGTATTCCGGTACTTGAATAGAACTCGCGCGATACGATCTTCCAATGGAAGATTCTGTTCCATCTTCTTGAGGGCTGATTTCACCGTTCCAACAGCCCTCTCTGCCAGTCCATTTGATGCTGGATGGTAGGGGGGAATGAAGATATGGTTTATTCCATTCTTCTGGGTGAAATCACGGAATTCCTCACTTGAAAATTGAGTCCCGTTGTCGGAAACTATTGTTTCCGGAATGCCATGTGTAGAGAATATTTGTCGTAGTTGTTGGATGGTTGATTTTGATGTGGCGGCTGTGACAGGACGAACCTCTAGCCACTTCGAGTGAGCATCCACGACCACCAAACACATCTTACCCATGAATGGGCCTTGGTAGTCCATGTGTAGCCGTATCCATGGTCTGTCTGGCCACTCCCATGGACGGATGGGAGCCTCAGGAGGTTTCTTCGCATTTGTTTGGCACACAGTGCAGATTCGCACTTTCTGTTCAATGGCCTCGTCCAGTTTTGGCCACCAAACGTAACTTCTGGCATAGCTCTTCATCCGGGAAATTCCAGGATGACAATCATGGAGTAGTTCTAGTACTTCCGCTCGGCCTTGCTCTGGGATGATGGCTCTTGACCCCCATAACAGAACTCCGTCCTCGATACTGATTTCAGCACGACGTATGAAGAAGGGTTGAATGTTGTCATCATTCACCTTGGTTGGCCATCCTTGTTTGGTAAATTCCAGCACTTTTGACAGTGTCGGGTCTTTAAGTGTCCAACCTTTGATTTGTTTAGCGTTGACATGGAATTTGTCAAGGGCTTCCATCAGGAAAATGGTTTCTCCTGGAACCTTTGTCTCCTTCGGCTGATCGGACAAGGGAAGTCTGCTGAGACAGTCTGCATTTGCATGTTTGGCTCCTGGTCTGTACTGGATGGTGTAATTATAGGCAGACAATGTCAGCGCCCATCTCTGTACTCTCGGAGATGCCATTTGGGGAACAGGTTTGTTCTCCCCAAGAACAGTCAGCAGAGGCTTATGATCTGTGTAGATCTTGAATGACGATCCATATACATACTGATGAAAGCGTTTTACGCCGAATAGCACGGATAAACCCTCTTTATCCACCTGAGCGTAGTTTCTCTCTGCCACAGATAGAGAACGCGATGCGTAACAGATCGGCCTTTCCGTACCATCTGGGAACACGTGTGATAACACGGCACCTACGCCGTATGGCGATGCGTCACATGACAGGACCAAGTCCTTTTTGGGATCAAAGTACACTAGTAGTGGTGCAGACTGTAGAAGTTCCTTACACTCCACGAATGCTGCGTTTTGGTTTTCACGCCATTCCCATGGCTCTCCCTTTCGCAGGAGTTTATGTAGTGGCTCCAATCTACCAGACAAGTTTTTCAGAAACTTGTGGTAGAAATTTATCATTCCCAGGAATGCCTTCAGCTCAGTGGTGTCTTCTGGGATAGGTGCATCTCTGATGGCCCGTATTTTGTCGTCCAATGGATGTAGACCTTCCGCGTCCAACTTGTGCCCCAAGAACACAATCTCTGGGACCATGAAAACACATTTCTCTTCCTGGAGTCGGATGCCAGCTTCTTCGATGATGGTGAGCACTTTAATCAGGTTTTCCAGATGTTCCTGTTCCGTAGCACCCGTGATTAATATGTCGTCCATGTAACAAACGACTTTGTCGATGCCGCCCAGGAGGCCGTCCATCGTACGTTGGAAGATGCTCGGTGACGATGAAATTCCATACGGTAATCTGTTATAGACGAACAAACCCCGTTGTGTCGTTATCGTTGTCAGAAGCCTGGATTCCGAATCGAGTACCAACTGTTGGTAAGCGTGACTCATATCTAATTTAGTGAAAGTTTTTCCACCTGAGAGTTTTGCGAACAAGCCTTCAATTTTCGGAATCGGGTAAGTATCGGCTTTTACTGCTTGGTTCAGCGTCAATTTATAATCTCCACATATTCGCACTTGCCCGTTTTGTTTTAATACCGGAACAATTGGAGTTGCCCATTCGGAGAACTGTACTGGGCTGATGGTACCTTCTTTATGCAAGCGGGTCAATTCCCTATCTACTTTTTCTTGTAGGGCATAGGGTACTGGACGTGGTTTATGGTATCTTGGCTGTACCGTATTGTCGATGTGGATTTTCACAGTTGTGTCCTTCAATTTACCAAGATCTGGTTTGAACACGTCTGGAAACTGATTTATAACTTTCTCAACAGATGTGAGTTTCTCAGTCTGAGTCAGTGAACACAGTTTCAGTCCATCTAATCGAATTCCCAGTTCCCCAAGCCAATCTCTGCCTATCAGACTGGGTTGTTTCCCTTGAATAACCAGCACTGGCAGTTGCTTGGTCACATCGTTGTAGGTTACATTGACACTTCCCTCCCCCTTTAGTTTCACAACTTCACCGGTGTATGTCCGCAGTACCACATTTGATGGAGAGATCTGGGACGTGGAGAGGGATGAAAATATTTCATCATTCATGACGGATCGGGCCGCCCCTGTATCCAGTTCCATTGTCAAAGAAGTTCCATTAACCTCCAGGGTAGTGGTAATTGGTGGCGATTTTGCCCTTTGTATACTACTCATGGAAAAAAGTTCATACTCCTCTGACTCAGCCAAATTGGAATTTTCAGCTGTTAATGAGTGCGTCTTTGATGTTGACTTGTTGGGGGAAAATTTTGATGCATATTTGCCTCGGTAGGATTTATTTGACCTCTTTTGTTTACCTTTACCGTTACCATGGTAACCAGTAGAAGAACGGCAAGCCGGGGAAATATGTCCAGTTTTTGAACATTTATTACACACCGCATCCTTGTACCAACAAGAATCTGGGTCATGTGACCTATTACATCTGTAACACGGTATAGGTTTAGCAAGATTTTGCTTACCTGCTGCTTTATCAAAGCTGTGTAATTTGTTCACTGCCGCCGAAGTCTCCTTTGCCGAAGCCGTTGCCCCCTTCAAAGTTTCTGTGTCTTTAGCTGCCACTTCCATTGCGCGAGCAATGTTTAATGTCTTTTCCAAGGTTAAATCCGAGTATGATGAAAGAAGACGTTGTTGAATTCTGTCATTGTTCAGGCCACATATAATCCGATCACGAAGTAACTCGTCAAGCATGGCGCCAAAATTACAATGTTCTGAAAAATGGCGCAGCGAGGCCACAAACTCCGCAACACTCTCGTCTGAGCGTCTAACTCTGGAGTTGAACTTGAAACGCTGAATGATCGGCGAGGGTTTAGGATGAAGATGATCTCCGACAATTTTTATCAAATTGTCATACGTTGTCTCGCCAGGTTTGCCTGGAGCTACCAAGCGCCTGATCAACGAATACGGTCCGGCACCGCACACGCTCAGAAGCATGGCACGCTTCTTATCTGCGTCAGTCACTTCATGCGCCTTGAAATAAAAGTCAAATCTCTCGATATATTCGAGCCAGTCACTTTCACCTTCGACGAATTCCTCGAACTTAGGTAACGTAGACATCCTCAGTCGCCAATGTGATAACTTGGAGAGGAACAAGAAATCCAAATAGTCGGGAAACAAGAACTATAATTCCACACAGCTGAATATACAAGATGGCAGCACGCACGCACACTCTTCTCTAAAGAGCACATGTCAATCCGGGCACTTGTTACGTAAGGGGCCGTATACCCATAAAGGGGTGATCTCTGATTATCATTATATAACAATATAACAGCCTTCAACAAAGCTTACATATACAACATTCAGTTTATTACCCGTTTTGCACTTCGCAAACGGTAGATCGAAGCTGCCGATGCTTCATTATCAAATCCACACGCATCGAACAGAAGGAAAACATGAGGCAGCACCTAAAAGGTGCAACAACCCCTCAGCCAGACAGTTTTAGTCAGTGTATATTGGTACACAATGAATGAAAAATGCATAAGTAAAAGCCTGAAAGATTTGGTTGAATGCAGAAGATGCTTTAGCAGTGGCCTGTAAAAGATTAAAATATGATAAATTCAGTGTGGGATGTTGGATGCATTGAAGGATTATAATAAATATTTTGACATAGCGCGTGCGAAAAATATGGCGGAAGAACAGAATATTCTGAACAAAAACAAAAGGCTTCAAGCCATTTTGGCTTTGAACCCTAATAATAATCTAAACAATAATAAAAGTCTTTGATAGCAATAACTGTATGAATCCCTGTGTACCTGTTGATTGTCTGTCTCTTTCCATCTGTGATCAAGCAGAGGATGAGGGTGGGTGGATGGCAATCCAAACAGCCTTGTGATATGAATAATATGTATCATGGACACCAAATTGTATATCTGTGAGTTTGAAATTGGTGAAAATCTGGTCAATGGTTGTCCTAAGATCTGTGGTTGGGGTGTGGATTAAGGGAAAGAGCCCATGCTCTTGGAAGAAGTCGTTTATCTTGGTTGTTTCAGCAGAGTCGACAGCAAAGTCATTGTTGAAGTCTCCAAGTATGACAACATTAGTCGCTGAACAGTGGTTCCTTAGTGATGTAGAAAGTCCGCCCAATCAGAGAAACCAGTTCTGTCATTCATCGTAAGTTTCTTGATGCACTGATGATGTATATCAAATTTTACATCGAACACTTGAACGGTATCGGAGAGAGATCATTAATGATTTTGCATAAATTAAAGATGGCCGCCTATCCTTCCGGTCATTCAGAGGAACTGATCTTCATTACGAGTGTCTTGATACATCGATGCTGTATACCAAGTTTCATATAGAACACTTAAATGGTATCCGAGATATATATCATTAAAGATTTTGCATAAATTAAAGATGGCCACCAAGATTTCCACCCAATCAGAGAAACCAGTTCTGTCATTCATCATAAGTCTCTTGCTGCATCGATGATGCTTACCAAATTTTATATCGAGCACTTAAACGGTATCAGAGATAGAGATCATTAATGATTTTGCATAAATTAAAAATGGCCGGCCATCCTTCCCGCCTCTCAGAAGAATTGATGTGGTTATTCAGTGCAAGTCAAGTCTCTTGATACATCGATGCTGCATACCAAGTTTCGTATAGAACACTTCAATGGTATCAAAGAAATACATCATTAAAGATTCTGCATAAATTAAAGATGGCCGCCAAGGCTTTTACCTAATCAGGAAAACTGGTTTGGTCATTCCTTCAAAGTTTCTTGATGTATCGATAATCTCTACAAAGTTTCACACTGAACAGCAAAATGGTTTCCGAGATAACAAGATTCATGGTTTCGCATAAATTAAAGATGGCCGCCAAAGTTTCCACCCAATCGGGCCCAGATTCAATAGGATTCTGTGTAATGAGCATATGAATGTGCACGGCAAGTTTGGTGTGCCTAGGGTAAGTCGTTCTAAAGAAAGCTTGGTAACAAGAAGTTTCATATAGAATACTTTAATGGTATCAAAGAAATACATCATTAAAGATTCTGCATAAATTAAAGATGGCCACCAAGGCTTTCACCTAATCAGGAAAACTGGTTTGGTCATTCCTTCAAAGTTTCTTGATGTATCGATAATCTCTACAAAGTTTCACACTGAACAGCAAAATGGTTTCCGAGATACACAAGATTCATGGTTTCGCATAAATTAAAGATGGCCGCCAAAGTTTCCACCCAATCAGGTCCAGATTCAATAGGGTTCTAGGTCATGAGCATATGGATGTGCACGGCAAGTTTGGTGTGCCTAGGGTAAGTCGTTCTAAAGAAAGCTTGGTAACGAGAAAGCTGTGATGGTTTCGCATAAATTAAAGATGGCCGCCAAAGTTTCCAACCAATCAGGTCAGATTCAATAGGCTTGTGGTTGACCACCCAACAATTCTGTGTACCAAATTTGAAGTCTCTAGAAGCAACGGTTCGGTTTCTAGATCGATCACAAGAATTGTTGACGACCGGACGACCGGACGACCGGACGTACATGCCAACGACAAGACCCCACAGCCTAATAGGCTGAGGGGTAAAAACACACGAGTTAGTGTTAAAAAATTGAATAGTAAATTCGCCTGCTTTATCCGTCGAGAGTTCGCCTGCTGTATCCGTCGAGGGTGGAGTCTCATGAACAGAGCTACAGCTGTTTCATAATCCACTTTATGACCATTGTATGTTCATGAGCGCCAAAGCGGAAAGTCGCGAGTGAACCCATTGTTGAGCGAACTGACGCGTCACTACTGGAACGGAGCATGCTTACGTTTCTGGAGACGGACTTGTAACATTTTTTGTTTCTTTCTTTTCCCTTTGCTTTTCATGTTTTTGTTTTGTTGTTTTCGTTTTCTCTGGGTTTTTTTTGTTGCTTTTTCTTCTGTTTTTTTTTTTGGCGCGTCTAAGGGGGGGAGGGGGTCGTTCGCACCTGACAACACCCCCTCCCCCCCAGCGACGCCCCTAGCAAAAGTTACCTATGAAAACACCGAAAACAGGGGTTCCGTGTTTCGGATTCAACTTGCGAAATTGACCTTTCAAATGAAGCACAGAGCCATCAAACTTCTCTCTAGTCATCTGGCTATCCATCTAACCACAACATCTCGGGATGACATCCACTGTGGTACTGTGTTTATTCTGCCAGAAAACATGAGGTCATCTTTCTGATGGACAAATGACAGAAAGTGTCGAACTTTGCTGCAAAGTAGTTCTGGAGTCCCTGATTATGAATCTGAAAAGTTGTTTATTCCTATCAAGAGGTACCACCCTTTCAAAAGTTGAAAACAGTCGATACCGACAATTTAAAAAGCGATAACTCGTGAACCAAGACGAATTTTGAAAAAACCGGGTCTCAGATTAGTAAACAGCGTCCATGTAAATACTTCACGTTCAGATCTAGCTGTGGAAGATAGTTTGACCTTATTTGGTGGATATTGAGTAGACATTTCAGCATATTTTCACCGAATACGCATATATTTTTTTCGAGGACGCTGATTACGAATACTGAGTCAGATTTGACATTGCTTTCGATTTCACAATGAAAATGGATGCACAATATTTGAAACAAGAGACTTATGGGCTTCAATATATACTCCCCTGCGTACCTAATTATAACCCTTTAAAACATCTTGTATAAACTAGAACATGACCTTGTCGAAATAGGTCAAAGTCGATCAACCTGAATAGACTTCTAATTAATCGCCAGTTGCCTATGTACTGTCGTGTAAATTTGAAGAGTCGAGCCATGATAAAAATAATAGACTTCCTCTTTGCCATCACAATCCACATCTCTCAACTTTACTTATACCATAAACATAACAATTTTCAATGATTTACTGAGTTTTCAACCACATGTGAGCGTGAGAGTGGCAGGGTTTATGTTCAGTTTACGGAAGTCCCCGAAGGACGCATTAGCTATGACGTGTCAGTCACGATGTTAGCCGAACTTGCTAGACAAGACGCTCGTCGCCATTGTTGTCGGCGTGTAGCCGAAAGTGTTGTAGACATTTCATGGAATTTGGCTGTGTTCACATTACCGACCACAGCGTGCCGGTGATATTGGTTGGACAGTACGGTTGTACAATTATACATGGTATCTGAGATCGTCAGAGAAGGGTAGCGACGAATAGTTCACACATTCTGCTTGGCCGATACATTTGAATGCCCATGTAGGGACCGATTCACGTATTCATCTGTGCCATTTGGATGGTTTCGCAACTAGGGGTTTTTTTCCGGTTTTCCTGGTTCTACTGGAATCTTCTGTATCTGTATCATTAAATACGATCCTTGAGCTCAGCTATGGAATCTTGGTGTTGGTCATTCCTATTGGCTTAGTGGTTACCTCCCGTCTTACATGGTGGCAGCGGTGGGATGGTACACATCACATACAGACCCCCTAGGTTGCCAGGCAACAGACTCATACATATAACGTGGTGGGATGTCCGCTCGAAGTGGGTGCAACGTGGACGATTTCCGGTGACGACCTGTGCTAAAGAGGAATCGCTATCACATCGGACAGCCGGATGTTACAACAGTGGCAGCTAGAAGGCATACGAACATTGAACTGATCTGAAGTGAAAGTAGAAGATTTGGACAGTGTCTTGGAAAAAAAAAAACACATGACGGGACCGGCAGAGATATATCCTTTCTGGTGCATTTGAAAGTGGGAAATTTGAACTGTCAAATAAAACATGAAAACCACAACAACAACAAAATAATTGAAATGCAGAATTACATGTACTGTATGAAATATGTATTTTATGTGATGAAATGTTTTGTCCAGATCTAGTCATTGTAACAAATGAAATTTGGATTGTTACTGTAAGATATTTGTAATATCTGGTGAAAATGACGACGGAAGTAGATGAAAAACTTGCTACGTTAAACCTTGAGCTGGATGACCTGAGAAACCAGCTGCGTTCCCAGGGTGAGCGTATCCAGAATGCAAATTCAGCAGGCCGGAGTGATTCGAAACCTATGGTGGTTATTTCGAGCCACAAGCTCGAGAAGTTTCGAGATAGACCACAAAAGGTAACAGACCCCACCATTCGTGAATGGGTGGCGGACATACGTAGTCATAGTAAATCCCGTAAACTTTCAGATGCAGACTTCGCCACATTCATTTGTGACCACCTGGCTGGGAAAGCCAGGTTAGAGATTCAAGGCCGTGGGGAAGACATTCGCAATCGACCAGAAGAAATCCTCAAAACACTTCAGCAAGTGTTTGGAGATGGAGACGAGTTGCCAGCTTTGCAGCAGCGTTTTTACGCACATACACAGGGCCCAGAGGATGTCGTGACCTGCTCGTTGACTCTAGTTGACCTATACGACCGAATTGTGGAAATGGATGACTCTTTCAAAGCCTGTAGAGAGGCATCTTTAAAGGCGCGATTCGCAGAGTGTGTGAGGGACGAAGGTCTCCGTAGGGAACTATGACGTCTCAACATCGAAATGGCTAGTTTGTCTTTCTTCGATCTGAGGGACAGAGCCGTCCGATGGCTTGGAAGTATACCTAAACAGAATATCAAAGCAGCGGTTTCGCATGAGACTGCGGCTAGCGCAGACACGGACACTGTGCTACAACGTCAAGAAGAGATGATCCGGAAGCAACAAAAGCAGATAGATGAGCTTATAGCAGCAATGGAGAAGAGTAAGAGCACCTTGGTCCGCAAAAAGTTCTCCAGTGACAAAAGAGGATGTTGGGAGAGTGGATCTTTCCAACACATAAGGTGGAATTGTCCAAAGTGGGTACCACCCCAGTCTGGTCAAGGTGATCAGACAGAGCCTTTAAACTACTGTAGTAATTACACCTACAGAGGTTTAGCCAGTATAGGAGACAGGCTTACCTGCCGGTTGAAACCCTGAGAGAAGTCGTCTGTCACGTCTGTTGCAGTCCAGGTCAGTTTCTCCTCTAGCTTCTTTTGCAAGCCCGCGAGTTACTCTCATTGGCTAGAGGGCAATCAGCGCCCTCTACCAGGGGAGATAACTCTATAATAAAGCAAGACAGTGAGAAAACCTATTCTCACTACACCCTTCTCCCTTTTCTTTTTTGGGGAAGGGCATACCAGCGACTGACAGAGTCTAAAACTCCAGCAAAGTATTCCCAATGATAAAAAACATACATAAAAGTACGGAACTGTACCTAAAGCTTTCTCTACTTTGGACTGGGCTAAAAACCGGACATAACCTAAGAACAATCTACGTAAAATTAGTCCGACAATAAAATATCCAACCCCAGATCATGGAAGCTGATCTCTAACCCCAACCCTCAGGTCGATTTTTCAGCAGATCTCTAATTTCCCAAAAGAGACCCAAAGGAACTAGAGCGAACTGGCCCACTTTTGGTACCAGTCCGACTCACTCTGGAATCTACCTTCCCTTCCCCTCATAAATTAAGGGCTCACTCAATTTTATAATCTGTCAGCCCCTCTTAAATTGAGAGACTGGCTACACTATACAGCCTGTCAAGAAACAGACTGACTAATGAAGTAATTGTCAGACTCTCCTACATTGAGGGACTGACTATATCAGACAGTCTATCAAGTTTTGACTAACGACAATAGCGACAATAACTTTTAGACTGTCAGCACTCGTTGAGAGCTTGCTCAGTTTGAAAACCTATCAGTTCCTGATAAATTGAAAGACTGGCTACAATATACAGCCTGTCAAGAAACAGGCTGATCAAGAAGTAACTGCCAGACTCCCCTAACTAGAGGGACTGGCTATATCAGATATCCCATCAAGAATAGTCTGACTAAGGCAATAACTGCAAGACACTCAGTCTCTCAATAGTTGATTGACTGGCTAGCGAACATAGTCTGACTAAACCAGTAACTGCCTGTCAGTCCTCCGTACATTGTGGGACTACTCGTATAGCTCAAGGCTTCAGAAAACCAGTATCCTCTTCTATGCATCAACAGAGACACACACATGAAGAATCAACGCATGTGAAACACCCGTGCACAGGGTGCCGCTAACACGTCAACTCAACATGTGGATGAAGCTGCAGGAACAGAAAAAATATCGGAATCCATTGAACAAAAGTGCACTGCGTTACTGTTACCGCATTGCCAATGAGTAAACATATCCAAAATGATCCCCGAATTTGATCAGACATAATGCTTCACAGCGAGCATTTAACCAAACAAGGTCAAGGCTTGTCCGATGTCTGACTTTTATTTCAGACCCCGATTCATTAAATTTAAACCGGGATGACAAACACCGGCACATATCTCACTGGGGCTTCCATAGAGAAGACACAAGCAGAGTTGTGGCCACAAACTCTCCTGGCCCTGTGTCTCCAACATGGATTGCCCCGTCATTCTCTCCCCTTGTTAAATCATCCCTCACAATTCGCACTCTCCTCGGCAAAAACTCATATAGCATCCAAGTAACTTACATTTAACACCATTTAACCATTGCCGAATGATGTGCCAACCGTGAGGGTTGAACCCACAGATAAAATTTAACCCAAACCACCATTCCACAACCCCATTCACTCCAATTTCACTCAAGCCTTTCTCCTAACCCCTAAAAAGTTGAACATATCTCCATCACACAACCACGCAACACACACTGCACATTTTTACAACACACATCACATGTTCTCCCAACACACCAACTGTTCTAAAATAGGTACACACACCACACACTACTGAACACTCAATCTCCAAAAATGATCATTCTAAAATATAGGCCCACACATCACAAATCCACCAACACACCATTATCCAACACACCACATCATCATTCAACATCCACACATATCACAGATTTCTTGTCAGACGTTTTATCATTTTTTTATCTTTCTCCCCAAAAACCCCAAAAAAAAAAAACAACCTACACAACATCAAACGAAAATGCCACATCACCTACATCAAAATACAAAGACATCACCAACATCAAAATCAACTCAAAACAGTGTGCTAGATGGCACCACATGCCAATGCCCACTGTCAATCTGCATTGCCCCCCTAACATTACCAATGTTAAAACAGAACTAAATTAAGGCTCTGTCCAAACCGGTCAGCATGCATTAGCATTTCACTGCAGGAACCCCCATGTTCCCAATGACCAGGGCCTTCTTCTTAAAATCAACAACACAGCCGTAAGCAGACAGAAAGTCCGAGCCCAGTAACAAATCATGAACCACCGGGGCTACAATCATGTCTCCAAAACAGTTAAACCCTGCAATGGAAAGGGGAACCTGTCGAACCAATATTCCCACACTGGCCGTACCCTGAAATGCACCAGTTAGCTTAATGAGAGTGGATGACAGTCCCATAAGCCCTAACTTTTCAAATAATTCCGGACTCATGACTGTTACCTGAGAAGCAGTATCCACTATCGCACTCACTGGAACTGACCCGACCCTGACCGGAACTACCATTGCCCCCTTCCGAGCCCCAGACACGGTAATGCCTCTAACGGCAGCAGTCAACCCGGCACCACCTGACGAGGCAGGTCCTCCCGTGGTAACCAACCCATCAAGATTAGTGCGAACGGGGCAACTTCGACTTATGTGCCCTAATTGGCGACAAAGATGGCATCGTACTTGGGGACATCGGAAGCTCTTATGCCCATTTTTCCCACACGAGTAACAGGTAACTCTGTTAATAGGGGCTTCACAGGCTACCGGTAGCTTGGGAGAAGTAACAAGTCTCACTGGAGACTCACCCCGACCCTCCCGTAAAAAATCCCCTCCCACAGACTCGATTTCCGTGGAAACTAGACGGACCCCTGCTACATTCAAAGCTTGATGATTATACAGTGAGGCGTTCACACATGTCAACGCCTCCTGAATAGTTTTGGGGTCTTTCTCCATAGCAAACAAAACTACAGCCTGTGGTTCATGACAACTTTTGAAAAATTGCTCCACGGCTATCGATTCTACTAACTCACGTGGAGCCCCCGGATAACCCTTCACAGCTAAATGAAGACACCTATCAGCAAAATCAGCCAAAGTGTCATCGGCCCCTCGCTCCTCCACCTGCAACCGATGTCGGATTGCTTGAGGAGGCTCGAGATCGCCATACCGTTTGTCTAAGGCTTCAAACAGCTCATCAAAAGAATTACAAACTGCTTTCGGTAAGAAAGAGTAATACTCGATGGCCTTGCCATGCATGCACTCAGTCAAACGCCTTAGAGATTTTGCCTTGCTCCACTTCCGATCTTGAGCTTCTAATTCAAATTTAATTTTAAACAGCGACCAACCTTTGGCATCGCCGGAAAAAACTAATGTTTTCGGAAGTGGACGGCTGCTACTACGTGTAAAAGGTGATGCCGAGGGGCTACGGCCATGTGATGTTAAAGGGCTACGGCTACGCCAGCGTACTGTTGGAAGACCACGGAGAAGTCGACGCGATCTCGAACTCGCTTCATGTTGCCGGATAGGTCGCGAAACATTTGACCCTATTAAATCTCCCTTGTCCTCCTGACCATGAGCAATGCCAGGATGATCAATGGATGGAGAGGAATGGCTACCTTTGTGCCCCTCCCCAACCTTACTATGTGAAGGGACGAAAGGGTCAGAGATGGGCACAGAAGGGTGCTCCACCCTCTGATGATGCCCTGACCCCTCACAAGCATTCACCACTCCTGCATCCATATAATGTGCATGCTGGGCACCCTCACCAGCATTGCATTCCCCACCCCCCAACCCCGGCAGTTGCACAACATTGACCACAGACAAATTTTTCTGCTCATCATTACCCGTTGTCAGCCTAACCGCACTGCCACCAGTTTGCAATGAACTAGCATCAGCCCTCACCCCTCTAACCATTGGACTAGTCCCCTGGCCTTGCATCATGGTCATTATCATTCCAAGTTGTTCCCCCACTGTTCCCAACTGAGTATTCACCCCTGTCAATTCCGCTCCCACCCAGTTTTCCAATTTACAAACCTTATGAACACAATCTCTCAGGCACTCATAGATCCCCTCCTGGTTAGATACCAGCTGACCAATTTTGGTAACACATTCTTTCAGCTGACCGATCTTGTTAACACTTTCTCGCAAGCTCTGAGAGAGACTCTGAACAACAGATTCCCTTTCCCCCCTTAAATTTTGTATGTGATTTTCCATCTCCGTTCGCAATTCCCCTACATGTTTTTCAATTAATTCTGAAACATACTCCGGACAACTGGAACCATCTACCCCACTAATAAGAGAATTCTCCATCAAGGAATTCTCATGGACTTGTTCAATACGTGCCGTCAATATGTCTACTGGTACCAGTTCTGTCATGGTGTGAATTGCGAGACTCCACAAAAATGTAAATGAAAATATTCAATAAACTGCAATACTCACTTCCAAAATGGCTGCCATGAAATAAATTTACCTGCCTTACTTGATTTGCCAAAATACTATCAACCAGACTCGCCTCCAATGGTACAAATCTAGCTACAATAAATTCCAACCAAGCTGCAGGAAAAATGAAATGCGCAGCTCAAAATTAACCGGTCAACCAACTTGACAGCAATGGCTGTACAATAAATTCTGTTTTCTGTATAAAACAGAAATCACACTCAGTGAGTTTCCACTCCAGAAACTCACTGAAACAAATGAAAAAATGAAGCACTTATGAGCTGAACGCACACACGTTACCGCAGTCAATGCGTTCTAGTGTGCTTATTCAACTCAAACCCATCAGGAAAAATGAAAAAGAACAAGACCTTCAAAACAAGTGCATCACGCGTTACCGCAGTCAACGCGTTGTTGCAACTTCCCTGTGAAGTCCAAAAACTAGAAACAAACCAAGCCAAATAAAATACAAAATAATAGCGGTCGCTAGTAGCCCAGTTAGTGCCTAATGGCTCAATAGTATGGGTGTTGAATACTAAACAATCATCAAATGGTGTCAATCAATACCAAATGTGACCTAGTTATCAACGATCAAAGTCTATTTCCCAAAATAAATAGGATCAAAACTCACAGAGTTGGCATTTTGCAATCACTAAATTATGGTTGCCTATTTAATAAATGCCCTTCAAATGTTCCCAAAATCTACTGGTGTTGCCCAACAATACCCGATTACACTCTATTACATTACATTTTTTTTCTTCAACTAAATGTAAGTGTGTTTTAATAAACACTAACCACTCAACCAAAATCAGATGGTGCCACTTAACACCACCAGACCACAATATAATTGAGTGTAGCGCCGATATGTCAACACTCAAAAGATCTTTTTTTTTTCTTCAAAGTAAACCCAAGAATGTGTGTTTGAATAAACACTAAACTCTCAATCAAAATCAGATGATGCCACTTAACACCACCAGACCACAATCAAATTGAGTGCAGTGTGGATACGTCAACACTCAAATCTCAAAATACCATCTGAGTTTGTGTTGTAATAAACAACCACATCCACCAGATCAAAATCTGATTAAATATGGTACAAGTTTGTCAACATCCCACCACCAAAATATTGACTGTTCATTTAAACTCAACATTTATTATTCCCAAAATACTGAGTGTATTTCAGCAACACTGACCACTCATCCTTTTTACAGTGTAAGTCACCATTGAGCACACCATCAAGGTTTACAGTGTATATTGACCACCACAGAATATGAAGTCAATTCAATTTGTGCAGTGTAACTCACCAAATCAGAATGAACACCAGCAATTTATGTATTCACTATGTAATCACAGGTAGCATTTAGCTACATGTAACACCTCACGAAAAGCCAAGAAGTTAGTAGCCAGGCTATGAGGATAAATTTTGACCAAGTCCAAAAAAAAACTAGGTACCAATATATTAGCAAATCTATTGAAACATTAATTTGAATGTTCTATGCCATGGCTAGCAAGAATTTCAATCAAATGAGAGAAAATTTCCCACATTCAACGTAAGCCCCAGCTAATCCCTCGCGCAATAGCTACCAGGCAATAGCCAGGTGAACTTGACGATGAAATTGGGCGAATTCCAAAAATTACTGAATTGAACTCTAGCCTTTAGGCCATAGATTTTCAGTGAATGTCCCAATCAAATTCACAAAAACTGACCACCGGAAAAGTCAATGTAGTTTGACCGATAATACAAAGTCAAACTATTGCTATACATTTTAAGTCGACCACACCAGTGAAAAATAGCCAACAGAAATTGACAGTGCTATAGACTCCCACGAACAAGTCCCAATAAGACAACCGTGCAAAACTTCACCAGTGACACAGCAAGAATGACAAATTCAGGTCACAAAAGAAAAAGAAAAATTAATGACGCAAAAATTAATGATTAAATACCAATCTTGCTTCTGAACCAGAATTTGTCAACAGCACGACTGATCCTGACCCTGTACCCCAAACTCAATCACCGAACCGAAAGGAAAGGACTAGTCTGACCGCGTTCAGTCACTAAAACTTCATCCCATGCTCAAAATCTTCTCCAAAAACCCCAACATCACCAACCCAACCACTGAACACATGAAAAATATAATTATGAGACAGCACTATAAACAAAACACAAAAATACAAATATGGACACACAAACAGTACCGGTACACATACATGACAACACAAACATTAACATATAAACCATTCAAATATTGCACCTGTCAAAACCTTTATCCCAACTTCTAATCCTAATTTTCCCTACCAAATACTATCTCTGAAAAATCAATACATCAAAATTCACCAAATCATACAAAACTCTAGCTAAATCTAAGGTGCAATATTGAAGGCAACCAGCAGGCAAGTCTGCCCGCTACACTGGCCGTCTAACCAACCTAAGCAATTACAATCCTATTCCTTTTTATTCCCGAATGTTACCCTTCAAGTTACTGTCGTTGTTGTTCCAATTGAACAACAACAACGTGTCAGTAAACTCGCAAAATTTTCAAAAGGAACGCGAACTCGAACGAAATTGTAAACTGGGGTAATTCAAAATAACCCCGCTTCACTCGCGATAAATTATACCCAGACAAATATGGCAAATAAAGTCGATCTGACGAAAGAGAAGACTATCAAGGGTCCAATTTTCGTCACAACACACAGACTGTTTTTGGCTCAATTCACGGAACAATCATTGCCAAGCCATATCATATACTGCACAGCGCTTGATAACTAATGCCGTATAATCATTAGTTAACAACTAATGAAAGTCGACGCACTTTGGAAAATCCGCCATTGAACAGCTGTTCAACTCCCCAAAAAACGCGTCCATGCCGACGAGAAATAAAAGTATTCCAGTACCTCGCTGGAAGCTCAAATTTTCGCAAAATCCCTTATATAAAGTAACACACTTCCAGCTTATATCAACCCAATCGTAAATGAAAGCCAACAAGTTTGTCAGGACTCAGTAATCTGATTTTCACACGCAAATTTTTCAAAAACGTCAAAATGGCCGCCGATCTGACACTGCGCCCAGTTCACTATCGAGCGAAAAATTGTCGAAAAATAATCACAATTCTACGCTTGATATTTTAACTTCTGACACCAATTGTAGTAATTACACCTACAGAGGTTTAGCCAGTATAGGAGACAGGCTTACCTGCCGGTTAAAACCCTGAGAGAAGTCGTCTGTCACGTCTGTTGCAGTCCAGGTCAGTTTCTCCTCTAGCTTCTTTTGCAAGCCCGCGAGTTACTCTCATTGGCTAGAGGGCAATCAGCGCCCTCTACCAGGGGAGATAACTCTATAATAAAGCAAGACAGTGAGAAAACCTATTCTCACTACACCACTAAGACCTGTTATGATGAGCCGCATGGCAGGGTCGGTGTTGCAGAATGGCTCATTGGTGCATAAAGCAGTTGGGACTTGTCCGGAGGCCACGGTACAGCTGGATGGTGTAGATGTTCGGTGCCTGCTAGACACAGGGGCACAAGTCTCCACGATTGTTGAATCCTTCTTCAAGGAACATTTCGTGGGAAAGGGGGAATTAGTGGACATGAAGTCTTATATCCGTATCTACTCAGCTGGTGGTGACGACATCCCATTTTTGGGTTATGTGCAACTCGACCTGTGCGTTTCTGGAAAAACATTCAAAGATATGGGATTTCTTGTGGTAAAGGACCCACCAGATCCGAGAATGCGTGAGAGAAAATCAAGAGTACCTGGAGTCATCGGATCAAACATTTTCCGTGATATGAAGTCTGTTGAAAATGACTGCCTGGACAATCAGTGGAAACAAATTTTGGCTATGTACGAGGAGGCCAAGGTTGAGGATCTTACTACATCGGAACCGAAACTGTGTCGTGTACGTATCGCGAGTGACAAACCTGTGCTTGTCCCAGCACACTCATTGTTGGTTGTGGAGTGTAGTGTGAAGCCTGCTGCAAAGGGACCATATGCAGCTGTTGTAGAACCAAACAGCGGCATAATCTTGCCAAATGAAGTGCGTCTTGGACCTTCATATGTGACTGTGGACGGTAGTGAGAGAATTCCTGTTCAAGTTGGAAATTTTGGTGAGCATGATCAGTACCTACAGCCTAGAACGCCAATAGGCCTACTAAGTGCTGCTGTACCAGAATCCTGTATTGATGTCGAACAAGTTGGCGTCTGTGAGATTGAAGTTCGTAGAACATCAAGTGAGACAATTCCGTCTGTATACACTGAGAAGCTACTGTCGCGAATGGAGGTTGGCGATGGCATCAGCGATTCCCAACGAGACAAGCTGACGGAGGTCATAGAGAAACACCGTAATGTCTTCAGTAGGAATGATGATGACCTTGGATATTGTGACTTAGTCAAGCATCGGATACATACAACACATGACATTCCAATACGTGTTCCCCATCGGCGGATACCACCACACATGTGGAGTGAAGTTAGAGACTACATCAAGAGGGCGCTTGAAAATGACATAATTCAAGAATCGTCTAGTCCCTACGCAGCTCCTGTGATATTAGTACGCAAAAAGGATCAGAGTCTAAGACTGTGCTGCGACTATAGAGCCCTCAACGCCAAGAGTAAAAAGGACGCGTATCCATTACTGCGAATCGAAGAAGCCCTGGATGTCCTCAAGGATGCCAAGTACTTCTGTAGTCTGGATTTAGCTCACGGTTTTAACCAGATACCAGTGGACACTTCAGATATTGAGAAGACAGCATTCCGAATAGGAACTGGTGGTTTATACGAATTCAAGAGAATGCCATTCGGGTTGACAGGTGCACCCAGTACCTTCATGAGGTTGATGGACAGACTATTTGGTGATCAGAATTTTCAAACTATCCTGATCTATTTAGATGACATACTCGTCTTCGGATCCACTTTTGAGGGGACAGTAGAGCGCTTAGATATGGTCCTGACCAGGCTGAGAGAGGCAAATCTCAAAGTCAAGCCTGAGAAATGCCAACTCTTTAAGGAACGATTGCGTTACTTGGGGCACATCGTTGCAGAATGTGGCATACAACCAGATCCTGAGAAGACAGCTGCAGTACAGCAGTGGCCTAAACCGAAAACCGAAACTGAACTCAGTGGATTTCTTGGACTCACAGGGTATTACAGGCGTTTTGTTCCAAACTTCGCCAAAATTGCAGCACCCCTCCACGCCCTGCTGAAAGGTCCAAACACAAAGAAAAGGAGAAGTGAGAAAAAGCCACTGGGGATCGGCGCTTGGGACGAAGGCTGTGATGAGGCTTTTCACGAACTGAAAGCTAGATTAACTTCGTCACCGATCTTAGGCTACCCGGATAACACCAAACCATACATCCTAGAGGTTGACGCGAGTAACCTCGGGTTGGGGGCAGTCCTTTCCCAAGAACAGGAACATGGCCGTGTGGTACTCGGATACGCAAGTAGATCACTGAGAAACCACGAGCATAACATGGACAATTACAGTAGTCGAAAACTCGAGTTGTTGGCGCTGAAGTGGGCCGTGTCCGAAAAGTACAGAGACTTACTTCTAGGTGCTGAATGCACTGTGTATACGGATAACGATCCGCTAACCTACGTACAAACCACTGGAAAACTGGGAGCAACGGAATTACGATGGGTTGGGGAACTAGCCAACTTCAATTTGACCATCAAATACAGGTCCGGAAAAGTAAACCGAAATGCAGACTCTCTCAGTCGCAAGGTGATGCACACGCCTGAAACTGCCTTCCTGGAAGAGATGTCAACAGACGATCAGAGTGCCATCCCAGGGTCTCTACCGCTTCCTTCTGTGTTACGGGAACGTGTCTACGAAGTGATTCGTGAAGTCCGTCAGGAGGAAATCAATGCGAAACCTCAGCGCATGGTGCCAACAACCAGACTTCAACATCTGAATAAGTCTTCACAGGAGCTATCTGCTTTACAAGCAGCTGACCCGTACATCGGACGAGTATTGTACCACTGGGGCAGTGGCAGTGTCCCAAAGGTTGCTCTGAACAATGAATGTGCCAAAGTGAAACTTCTGATGCGGTCATGGGACAAACTCATCCGTGAAGATGGAGTTGTTTACCGGCAAATCAAACATCGTGGGGAAACTGTCAAACAGACGCTGCTTCCCATTGCCCTCCGACAAGAGGTATTGACTGCTGTGCACGATGAAATGGGTCATCAGGGTAATGACCGCACCCTGCAACTGCTTCATAACCGGTGTTACTGGCCTAGCATGGTGCAGGATGTCAAGGACTACTGGGTAAGGAAGGTAAATTCATCCGAACAACTGTTGGATCAGTTACGTCAAAGAGACCACTGGAGATCGTGGCTATCGATTTCTCTCTTCTGGAGCCTGGAACAAATAATGTCCAGAATATACTTGTAGTCACTGACGTCTTCACCAAGTTTACGCAAGCGTTTCCAACGAAAGACCAAACCGCAAAAACTGTCGCCAGAGTTTTGGTCTAAGAATGGTTCCTGAAGTATGGAGTACCCGAGAGGCTCCACAGTGATCAGGGTCGCGATTTGAGGGTCGCGTAGTCAAAGCCTTGTGTGAAATATATGGTGTTGAGAAAACGTGCACTGTCCCCTACCACCCACAAGGAAACGGGAACTATGAGAGGTTTATAACAGGACTGTTCATAACCTCCTCCGATCACTTCCACCTGAAAGGAAACGAAAGTGGCCAGAATCACTCCCAGAACTGTTGTATGCATACAACTGTACGCCACACAAGACCACTGGTTATGCGCCGTACTACCTCTTCTTTGGCAGGGAGCCACGATTACCGGTTGATGCGTTGCTCGGGAGAAGTCCTGAAGAACCCGAAGTTGAGTGGGTGACTGAGCACCACAATAGACTATGTGAGGCGTTTCAGCAAGCCAGTACCCGAAGTGAGGCTGAAGCGTTGAAACGGAGACAACGGATCAACAGGACATCCAATGATAAGCTGTTGGCAGTAGGCACTAGAGTATTTCGAAGGAATCATTTTAGAGGGAGGAATAAGATACAAGACATATGGAATCCCTTACCTTACAAGGTTGTGAACGTGCATGACAACAATGTGTATACGATACAACCGTTGGAAGGAGGTCCAGGTGAAAAGAAAGTGCATCGAGCAGAACTTCTCGATTCCAAGGTCTTGGTCGACGATATTCATTCATCACAGGATAGTGATAGCGAGTCCACTGACGGCAGTGATAGTGAGGTACAGACTGCAGATGATAACGTTCTGGATAGTGACACAGAGTATTTGATTATGCCTGCTGACAGTGCAGAGGCAATGGGAAACCGTGGCGTGGCTGATCAAGGTGCGCGGCAAGTACAACCGGAGCGTCCTGTGCTAGTGGACGAGGACTCGAGTCCACCTCCGGAGGATGTAATCCCGCCCACAGAGGATAGCACCCCACTTCAGGAATTAGATACGGCTGTGGACACTAACGTTACTGTAGGTACTCAACGCGAAGTGGGGGAGCCCATCGACGAAGACGACACTTCCCATCTTCGTAGATCAACTCGCCCAACAGCAGGTCGTCATACCAACGTACACAGACTTCCGATGTCATCGATTCAACAGGAACTCACAGCTACCTCGGTTGATCCAGCTGTGCTAGCCAAACACAATTGATCCTTGTTCAAATGTTGGCAGGGCTCAAACAGTAGCTTTATGATAATTGTATATTTTTGTATTCAGATAAATGTTGCTAAATATGGTGCATATTTTACGATGTCGTGGGCGACAATCATCCAGTAGGGGAGTGTGAGCGTGAGTGTGGCAGGATTTAAGTTCAGTTTACGGAAGTCCCCGAAGGACGCATTAGCTATGACATGTCAGTCACGATGTTAGCCGAACTTGCTAGACAAGACGCTCGTCGCCATTGTTGTCGGCATGTAACCGAAAGTGTTGTAGACATTTCATGGAATTTGGCTGTGTTCACATTACCGACCACAGCGTGCCGGTGATATTTGTTGGACAAAACGGTTGTACAATTATACATGGTATCTGAGATCGTCAGAGAAGGGTAGCGACGAATAGTTCACACATTCTGCTTGGCCGATACATTTGAATGCCCATGTAGGGACCGATTCACGTATTCATCTGTGCCATTTGGATGGTTTCGCAACTAGGGGTGAGTTCATGATGTAATATTATCATAACTGTATATTGTTACAAGGTCGAAATTATTATTGTGGTAAGCGGATATGTATGGAAGGCATTATGGTGCCATTATGTCATAATTTTATTGTATGTCGAAATACATGTATAACTGGATACTATGCATTGGTCAAATAGCATAACTTAGTGATGGATGACACATGTATGGAAGGTCAACTGGTGCTATAGTCATGACCATGTTTTATTATAATTTAAGACAACCAAAATGATTATCAGTTATACTGATTTATGTAATATTAATGATGTAGTATTTTGAAATTGGGATTTATTTGTCTGAAAATTGACTAATTGTTATAAATCTTAATTATTCGAATTAGTGTGTTCAGAAATAGGCGTGATTGTATAGCGTTGTGTGCTAAATACTTCAACCGATTAATTTAATGAATTAGTAATCAATCCGAAATTTCATTTTATATCAATTATAAAGAGTCATTCCTGAGTCATTAATATAATATTAATTGCATCTAAATTTCTGTATGCTAAACAACTTGACTATGTAATTGTAAAACATTAATTCATTCAAACTTGTGGTGGTTGCTTAACCATGGTAACTTGATCGATTAATTAATAGTAATTGAATCAATTAATTTCAACGATTAACTTCAGAATGTTGTTAAATTTTGATTGTTCAAATTTTATTCGAAGTTGAATTGGTGTTTCAAATACATAGGGCTAAGTGAGAGTAATCTCCCCTGGGTTAAGTGTATATTGGATACTGATGGTCAGTGTTATATGGAGTCACCCTCATAACTGACAAATCGCTATAGTAAATGCATGTAGCAGGAAGCGTTATCAATTATTGTGTTGATGCAATACTTTTGTACACTATAATTGTATACTATGTCTTCTGAGAATTGTAATCACGGTAACTAACTGAATATTACTCTTTGATGTAATTTCAGGGTGTTTCTGGTTCTTCTGGAATCTTCTGTATCTGTATCATTAAATACGATCCTTGGAGCTCAGCTATGAAATCTTGGTGTTGGTCATTCCTATTGGCCTAGTGGTTACCTCCCCTCTTACACTTGCAGGAAACAACAAATATTCATCATATTCTTGACAATAAAATGAACTGCAACAAGACAAGGTTTTTTAATGTCTTTTTCATCATCGACAGTTTCAGGAAATGCGATAGGGGACATGTATTTTTGTTGGTATAAAGAATCTTAAATTACTCAGAAAAAATGCAAACGAAGTCTTTTTTATTCGTTAATCGGTAGATGATCATTAGAAATTCTTAACTTAATGATATACGATGACCACAAACATTAAAGGCCGCCTAATACAAAGATTTTTAGCTGTTTGGCACGGGGACATGAAAACTGGCCTTTACCAGTGTTTGGGGGGGGGGCTAGTGGGGATGGGGATAAATGTTTGTTATACCGGTATACAACTCTCACAATCCTTGGCAATTACCAAGGCAAATGCAGTGGCATAGTCAGTTCACCTCAGCAAATTCTAATCTGGTGATAAAAAGCCATATTATTTTGATGCCACTTGATTTTCCTCAGGACTATTAACTGTATCAATACCATGTAGATCAGTGAACAGAGAGGGAGGGAATTTGGCTTAATGTCACACTCAAGTTTGTTTCACTCATATGGTGACAGTCAGTTTGGTTGGTGGAGGAAGCCGGAGTACCCGGAGAGAACCACCGCCCTTCGGCAAGTAACTGATTAACTTTCACACATGGACCAGCTGGGCTCGAACCCGTGCCGGTTCAGCGGTGTGAGGCTAGCGGTCACCAGCGAAGCGCCTTAGACCACTCGGCCACCGAGGGCCCCGATCAGTGAACAGACATTTACCCACCCCTATATAATTAGAATTCTGAAATGATGACTGGCAGTTCATAATATCCTTTGACTGCCACTGAATGAATTACACTTCTTTTATGTGATATTTCTGAATATTATTGTTTATTTTCTATTCAGATGGAACTATTTAAATCCCATAATTAACAGTTAAAGCATCTCATCAAATTATAGTGGTGGGGAAATGTTCGATCCGGAAATGTCCTAGGCCTAGTTTCTGTTGTTCAGTTCAACAGCTGTTCAAGTTGTTGTTGTTGTTGTTTAGTATTTCTTTTCTTTGTTTGGCATTTTCTTTGCTAAAGCTAAGCCTGCATCACCTTTAAATACTGTCTACCGTCATCAGCAGTCCCTTCTTCCCGGTCGTACTAACAACTGCGCGGAACTGCGCAGAACTGCGCGGAACTGCCCGAAGCTTAATTTCAACTGCGCGTGGATTATTTGATGGATTTTTCTTTATATTTGCTTAAGAGCAGAATATTGATATTAATAAATCAGACAAAAAAATCCGCAAAATGCGAATCTGTAGACTATATGTCGCTTGAAACGAGAGAAAACGAAATTCAAATGCGCGGAAATTATGTTTCACTGTCCGGAGATTCGCTTCGCTGGAATAAAATCGTTAATATTAGAGCACCTTATCCTACCTTATTCGTTATCATTTCATTTGGAATCATTTGATTTGCTTTCTTCAACTGAGTCTTATGTGTGGAATTTCAACTGTCCGTAAGTATATATTGGCGGGTATCAATTTTAACTGCACGGAAATCGTGTTTCACTCCACTCAGATTCGCTTCGCTCGAACTAAGTCCGATGTGTATGAATTGTATCTGTCCGAACGTAAATTGAGTATAAATTTTAACTGCGCGGAAATCGAGCCCGTAAGCAAATTTGGCATAAAGTTTAACTACGCGGAAATCCATGGCAGCTTCACCCCACGCAGATTCTCCTGCATTGAACTAAGTCTGATGTGTATGAATTTCAAAAGGCTTGCGTGTATCAATTTCATCTGTCCGAACGTGAACTTGATATAAATTTCAACTGCGCGGAAATCAAGCCCGTATAAAGTTTAACTGCGCGGAAATCCACGGTAGCTTCACCCCACGCAGGTATAAATTTCAACTGCGCGGAAATCGAGCCCGTAAACAAATTTGGCATAAAGTTTAACTGCGCGGAAATCCATGGTAGCTTCACTCAACGTAGATTCTCTTAGATTGAACTAAGTCTGATATGTATGAATAGGCTTGCGTGTATGAATTTCATCTGTCTGAACGTGAACTTGGTACCGTAAATTTCAACTGCGCGGAATTCGAATTTCACAATTTTTACTTACGGACAGTTGAAAATTTCCGGGAAGTAAAATTTGATTTCCGCGCAGTTTAAATTTATATCCAGTTCAAATTCATACATAAACTTATTTCAAGCGAACTGAATCTCCGGCAGTCTGAATTGAGACTCATTTATCAATTGGTTAAGTGAACGCAAGTGCAATTCGTTGTCATGACCTGGGAATCATCGCGTTCGAATATGTACCAACTGTGGAAATGCGAATTCCCATAACAAATCTTTCTGCGCGGAATCTCAACTGAGCGGAAAATGAGTAACTGTGCGGAAAATAAGTTTTTTTCTGCTCAAAGATTAGCAAGAGTCGAGTAATTGACCACCCATCATTCGTTATCATGACCTGCATGGGGTCATCATGATGCAGGGGGGTGTCACCAACTTTCAACGGTTCCGCTTCACGCCATGACGGCTGGTAAATTTTAGGCTCCTGCTGCTCGGCACAATTTCTCGTAAAATATGCCAAATAACTTTGAATAGATGCCTCCAAAAACAAAAAAGAAGCCAAAAGAACAAGTACGCCAACAGGAACTGACTTATTTTCTCCGAAGTAAGACGGAAAAAGAATCAATTTCATCGGTAGAATTGAACAGTGCTGACGAAAACTGGACCCGCGATAAGATGGCCGCCGCCACGGACAAAGAACTGAAATGTCTGATAGAGAACATGGAGAAAAAGCTACTGGAAAACTCAGAAAGTAGTAAGACGGAAATTATGAATCACTTCACAAGTGAGATGGATGGCTTGAAGAAAAACTTGAATGAAATGGGAGAAAAAATCAAAATTTTGGAAGTGAAAACTAAAGCTATAGAAACGATGGGAGCTTGCCATGCAGACGCTTTATCTTTCCAAGAGGCACAAATAGAGCAAATGAATAAGAAGACCATACCTGAACTGAAGGAAGATCTACAAAATGAAATTATGAAACTGAAACAAGAATTAACTCGTCAGCAGATTCATGATCGGAAACGTAACATTCTATTTTATGGTCTTCCTGAGGTACAGGGGCAAAAGGAAGACAGTGCTCAAGTAATCCGCAAAATTATGGACACCCATCTAAAAATTCCTAAAGAGGAAATAGATACAATGGTCTTCATAGCCTGTCATCGGCTAAAGAAGTGGGATGCACAGAAATCTGCGGCTCCAGCTGCCATATTAGTTGTCGTCCAGACGTATGATGACAAAGATCTTATATTCAGACATGTACATAATATACCCCCGAAAACTAGGATTACAGTCAGACAGGACCTACCGCCACATTTGAAGAAGATTCGATCAGTGATGTCCGAGAAGGCATTTGTGTTGAGAAAGGAGAAACACCTTCAGACAAGAATACAGCTTTACGACACCTCTCTGAAACTGGAGACGCGTAGAAACAAAGATGATAGATGGTCGGAGTGGAAGGGTGAAGTTAACTAGGCTACGCCATTTGCAACATAAACCACAGAGACAATTCTCTGAGATAAACAGTGACTCCCCCGCAGTAACGACATGAAGTATGATGAAGTTAATTAAAGGGTGCACACAGGTGATGAAATATAATGAAAAGAAGAAAAATAATGTCTAAAATGATTTCTATAAAATATTCATGATTCCTTAGTAAAATAATGTCAGCCTCCAATATCGTTAGTTCGCATGTCTATCAAGGATCGGTTAAATGCTTAATTCCAAAAGTTAATACGACTGATAAAGGCGATATTTTGGAAAACTGGGAAGTGTAAGCTTATTCTTAAAGAAGAGGTATGCTGTAGTACATGTATGTCCAATTATTTGGGATGGATTCAGTCATGAAATGATATAATAGCCATATTTCCTGCATTTAATAGAACTATGACGTATATACTTGTGTAAAATGAGAATGGCCTGACGTATATACTGGTGTAAAATGAGAATGGCCTAAGTCATTAATTAAGTTGATCCTTTTTATCAATTATGTTATTTTTTTTTTTTTTTTTTTTTTAATTATTATTTTTTTTAAGGGCTCTACCCTAAAAACTAGTGGAGAACGATATGTAGAGTCCCTCCTATTAACGTTGTAATATAATGGAACATAAAAATGATTGAGATGTAATGAAAGGGACAGTACTATGAGATTGTAAAGTACTTAGCTGAGATAGAACCAGTTATGGTACGCTATGGTGTATATTCTACCCAACAAAGTTTATAATGTCTGCAGTATAGAATACGCATGTTTTTTCTTTTATGCTTTTCACATGGGTATTATTCCGCAGGATCATCATTTATTGGATCACAAACATGATCTACCCACTGGTTGTTTTCTGTATAAATAAGTGTATGCCGGCCTCACAAATATACTGGGTTAATAATATGAATACAGAGACATTGTAAAAGACAGCTTAGTCAAACAGAGATAATTTATTGGAAATACTGCTGATAATAAATTGTGATTGATAAATGATACATGTAAGACCAATAAATATGCAATCTGAAGGTAAACATAAATGTGAAGTATTATATGTTTATCCTATTGATTTTGAAATATTTCTGAATTATTGAATATTGGTGTTTGTTATACAGTACTGATCTGCTGGATTGTTGAAGTAAAACAGAGCTTTCTACTGGGTTTAAGTTAACATGTGTCTTAAAGTAAAGCAATCTAATTCTTTAATTGATTTTAATAGTATCCAGAAAAAAATTGATATGTCTGTACTATAAAAGTATATGTTTTCCCTTTTATTGCTCATCTTTTCCATATGGGTACTATTCCGCAGCATCATGATTTATTGGGTTACTATAATGATTTATCCACCTGTTGTTTTCTGCATCAAATATGTCTTGCAAAATGTATTGGGCTAATAACAACACAGTACCATTGTTTCAAGACACCTTAGTCAAAGGGAGATAATTTACTTGAAAAAATGACTGATGATAAATTGTGACTGATATTTGATGCATGTTGTACATAAAGGTGAAGTAATACATGTATTGAGTGATTTTGCAATATTTCTGAAGTATTGTAAATTGTTGCTTCTGTTATACAATACTGATCTGCTGGATTGTTGAAGTAAGATAGAGTTTTCTACTGGGTTGAAGTTAACATGCCTGTATCAAAGTAGTCAAATTTAATTATTTTTGTGTTTTGTTTTGTTTGTTTTTTTTGTTTTTTTCGTTTCCTTTTTTTAGTTATACCGATCTTGAATACTCTGTATCAGAAACTAGTGGGGGATGGTTTGTTTTCAATATATAGGACAGAATGGATGAGATGAAATAAGGGTGACAATATTGGCCTAAAGTTGAAAATACCTGCAAATATAGAGCTGTGCATTGATGGCTATACAAGAACATTGTGCTGTGCCGCAAGTTTTCCTTTTTAAAGTAAGGCATATATTAGTACATGCCAAGTGTTCGGCTGGTCTTTCATGATTGATGGATAGTAAAAGTTGTTTCATTACTGTATCATAAAGTTTCTTGGGTACTGATTATATTGCAGTAGTCAGCGGGTTTTTTTGGGGGGGGGTTGTGGTTTTTTTAGTCATGGGCTGGGCTAAAAAGTGGTAACTCACCAGAAAGAAGTGAAGGGCTAGAATTTGTTCTGGCACTTTGGTTTTGTGAAACAAATTGTCCCATAATTGGACACTATAGATAAAACTAATGGCTGATGTAACTATGCCGTGATCCAATGCTATAAGTTGAATTGTAAGAAAAAAGCTGCATGTTATGTGAATGCAGGATGTGATAAAATTGTTTTTGACTTTCCCTTGGTAGTCTCGTGGAAATTGGAAATATGGAGGCTGTGTAACAGTTATTCTATATTGATTATAGGCAATGCTGTGAAGTCTAGCCTCTAAACCGCCGATAAATAGTGGCACGGAAGTTACATTTCCTTTTTTAAATTTGAGGGTAACTTGTCAATCAGTGGATTGAGAGTGTAATACCCTGAGAATGTATATGTATGTAATTTTCTATTTGTTCTATTTTATATATTTGCAAAGTTGGGCAAAACATTGTTTATGTGTTAGAAGCAGGTTATACTATGGAATGAGTATCAAAATAATGTTGTGTTGTGGAACAACCTTATGTAGCATACCTTTACTGATTGTATCCTCTTTCATTGTGAAGCCTAGAAAGTTTTTCTTTCTATTCCATATGGTTAGTATCAGATCTGGGAACCGTAAATTACAGGTAGAATTTTGAATGGAAGGTATTAAAATAGTATCTGCGAATTGTCGAGGATTAGCGGACCCTCAAAATAGGCGTGATCTGTTACATCTGTTTAATAGCCGAAATTATAATGTCTGCTGTTTACAGGATACCCACTTCACATTAGAGATAGAACCTTTTGTTATGTCAGAATGGGGAAGTAAAAATTGCTATTTCTCATCTAATACTAGTTCGTCTCGCGGAGTGGCAATACTTTTCAGGGAAAATTTTGAGTTTAGTGTCAATAGGGAGAAGAAAGACCTGGATGGTAATTTTTTAGCACTAAGTATCAAAATTGAGAATACTTCAGTTACATTAATTAACATATATGGTCCAAATAATGATAGTCCTAATTTTTACCAAAAAATAATAGATGCAGTGCAGGAGTTTGAAAATGACTTTTATATTATATGCGGAGACTGGAACTTAGTTCAAAATCCTAAGTTGGATACCGAAAACTATTTAAATATTAACAATCCTCATGCTAGAGATAAAGTTTTGGAATTAATTCAATCAGAAAATCTAGTGGATCCCTTTCGCTCAATACATGGTGATAAAAGAGTATATAGCTAGAGGCAAAAGAAACCTTTTAAACAAGGAAGGCTGGATTTCTTTTTGACAAGCGAGGAACTACTCACGTATGTTAATGATGTAGTATATAAACCTGCTTATAGATCCGACCATTCAATAGTAATTCTGGATTGTAAGTTTAATGATTTTAAAAAGGGAAGAGGTACATGGAAATTCAATAACTCACTACTTAAAGACCCGGACTATAGCAAGATGGTAAAACAAACTATACTAACCACCATTCAACAATATACAAAAGAGGAGATAGAAACACTACATCTAGATCATTTAAATTTTAATCTGTTGTACACTGATATTAACCCACAGCTCTTTTTGGACACACTTTTGATGCAAATTAGAGGTAAAAGTATTGAATTCTCATCCAGAAAGAAGAAAGAGAGACAGAAAAGAGAGCAAGAAATTAACAAAAAGATAGAAGAAATAGAAAGTGAAATACAAGGTGGTAGTGTTCATAATATACAATATCTGGAGGAATTAAAACAACAATTCGAAAACATAAGAAAAGGTAAACTGGAAGGGGTAATGACAAGGGCTAGAGCACGATGGTTGGGTGAGGGGGAAAAACCTTCTACATATTTCTGTGCATTGGAGAAAAGAAATTATGTTAATAAAACCATTCCAAGTATCCGTAAACAAAATGAGACCATAACAGACCAAAAAGAAATTTTATTGGAAACAAAACACTTTTTCAGTTCTCTGTATAAAAAGAGAAATATTGAAGACCTAACCCTGGAGTCGCTGTCACTGGGTGATCCCATTAAACTTACGGAAGAGGACTCTCTTCAGCTTGAAGGACCAATAACACAATCTGAACTGTTAGCTGCGGTTAAGAAACAAAAGAATGAAAAAAGTCCAGGTATTGATGGGTTTACTTCAGAGTTTTTTAAATTTTATTGGAAAGATCTTCATAATCTCTTGCTGAGAAGTATTAATTACGGTTATGAAAATGGTGAGATGTCTATCACACAAAGGCAAGGACTCATTACATGTATCCCAAAGGGAGATAAACCCAGATTTTACTTAGGAAACTGGAGACCGATAACATTATTGAATGTGCAATATAAAATTGCTTCCCTGTGTATTGCTGAGCGAATTAAAAAAGTTTTGCCAAAAATTATCCACGAAGAGCAAACAGGTTTTATGCAGGGTAGGTATATAGGAGACAACATCCGTTTGGTGTATGATATAATGGAATACTTAGAAACTGAAAACCTCCCAGGTTTACTTCTCCTTATAGACTTTGAAAAGCATTTGATAGCATTTCTTGGAGCTTTTTGGAAAAAGCATTATGTTTTTTTAAGTTTGGTCCCTCGATACTACAATGGATAAAATCACTATATAATAATATAACTTCCTCAGTCACACAATGCGGCGTCCTGTCAGAATTTTTTCCAGTTGAAAGAGGATGTAGACAGGGTGATCCGCTATCCCCTTATCTGTTTATCATCTGTGCGGAAATTTTGGCCCTTCAAATTAGAAACAATGCAAACATCACTGGTATAAGTATCGGAAATGATACATTTAAAATAAGTCAAAATGCAGATGACACTTGTCTACTTTTAGATGGCTCAAATGAATGCTTGAAAGCCTGTTTGAATACTCTTGATTTATTTGCACGGCTCTCAGGTCTGAAAATTAATCTGGCTAAAACAAAAGTAATATGGTCAGGAAGTCAAAAGGGAAGTGAGGAAAGACTCTGTGGAGAGGTGAAACTTGAGTGGTGTAACTCTTCTTTCAAACTTTTGGGGGTCACATTCAGCGAAGACCGTTTGGAAATGACCATGATAAATTTTAACGATAAACTGCAAGAAATTGAAAAACTCTTAGGTCACTGGAATAAAAGACTTCTGACAACAATAGGCAGAATTACAGTGGTAAAAACACTAGCCCTCCCAAAAATAAATCATCTGCTTTTCACCTTGCCCAACCCCCCCCAAATCCTTCACTGAGAAACTAAAAAAAAGTATTGTTTAATTTTATCTGGAGAGGAATGGATAAGGTGAAGCGCATACAAAGTATACAAAATTATCAAGCAGGAGGTCTAAAAATGATTGACATTGAGGAATTCCAAAAGTCAGTTAAAATAGCTTGTTTCAGAAGACTTTTGATAAGTAGTTCAACATATCATAATATACTTTACAAAAAGCTGAAAGTTACTTTTTGTTTAGCTGAATGTGGCCCCAGAAAGCTGTTTGAATTTGAAAGGAAGTTATCTAACCCCTTCTGGAAAGATGTCCTTGATGCATGGGCAATATTTTTGAAAACTTTAAAATGTGAAACAGTAGAACAAGCTCTATCTCAACCAATTTGGATGAATGACAATATTTTGATCGATAATAAGCCTATCTTCTATGAAAATTGGTATAGGCTTGGAATACGTTATATGAATGACCTTCTAGACGATACAGGTAATATATTTACATATAAAGAATTTGCAGAAAGATATAGTATTAAAGGCCACTACCTGGAATATTTTGGTATTTGTAAATCTGTGAAAGTGTATCTCGGAAACTTCAAGCACATTTCATACAGGCTGTTGTATCCCATGATACCCTACCAAATTTCAGTTTTGACAAAGTTTTCTAAGAGTTGTAAACCTTTCTATCCTCTCTTAGTTAAGCAAAAATGTAGTAAGCCAACTGCAGAATTCAAGTGGGAGAAACTGTATGTAATAACTAATACAGAGTGGAGGCGTATTCATGGGTTGCCATTTGTTTGTACAAGAGATACACAATTACAGTGGTTCCAATATCGAATTACTAACCGGATTTTAGGTACAAATGTATTTCTTCATAGAATTAAAATAAAACAATCGGATACCTGTGATTTGTGTAATGATGAGCCTGAGACATTGGAACACTTATTATATAATTGTGTTGTAAGCACTAGCTTCTGGGCAGAATTATCAGACTGGATAACACAGGAGACTGCAACACCTATCAATTTATCTGAAAGATTTATTGTATTTGGCGACATTCACAGTGGTGACAAGGCAATAAATACTCTGTTCTTGCTAGCAAAAAAATATATTTATCAATGTAAAATGAGGAAACAAACTCCAAATTTAAATGTATTCAAAATTTTATTGACGAATTATTATAGATCAGAAAAGGTCAGTTACTACTGTGAATGTAAAGCCGAGAGTTTCACAAAAAGGTGGGTAAAGTGGACAAATTTGATAACTATATAGTATAATAGGGTATCAGAAAATATACCTATATATATATATGTATATATAATGTCACACTTTTTATGTAAGTGTTACGAAATACTTAGACTGTCTCTACCTCTTAACAGGGTGTAAACTCCACACATGAAGAAAGAAAATTGTTTGTTCCAGATATATAATTATTTAAGATATACATGTATTTTTATACGCTGTGAACAATGTTTTTGCCCTGAATAAAAAAAAAATAAAAAAAAAAAAAACTTTCAACGGGCCGGATCTGTTGTTGAACCCCTTATAAAGAAATAATAATAGAAAAAGAACGGGCTAGTGTTAATCAGGTTTAATACAAAACAACTCAAGTGCTTTGATGATTTGTTTCAAGATAACAGTAGATCTAACTGAGCGGAGCCTGTTCCAACTGCGCGGAAAATAAGTTTTACTCTCGCTCTCTGTCATTCGCTCCCCTCTCAACAGAGTGGACAGTTCAAATAAAAGGCAAGTGGAAGTTTGTATTACACTAAGTAGGGCATATTCGAGCATGATGATTCCAGGTGAAATGATAACGAATAAGGTAGGATAAGATGCTCTAATATTAACGATTCCATTCCAGCGAAGCGAATCTCCGGGCTGTGAACATAATTTCCGCGCATTTGAATTTCATTCTCTCTCGTTTCAAGTGACATATAGACGCTATGTGTCATATAGACATATGACGGACTAGACGCTTGTATATGACGGACTAGTTCCGCGCAGTTTTTAGTAGGCCTACGACCCCTTCTTCCGTCGTGTCATTGTCATTCAACCTACCGTGGCCGTAATTTTTCAGTGAAATTCAACTTTTATTTCGACACACAACGTCGTTGCTGTGATCCACGCACCTCATGCACACATGTTAGTCCACATCCGTTGTCGACTGTAGCAAACCCGTATAAGTAGCCTTTTACGACACACTGTAATCCGGTCTGTCATTTACGATTGATCGTACGTTCAAGAAAATATCGTAGTATTGACGACACGCTTCGAGAAACCGGCGTAAATTAAGAAATAAAGACCGAGGAAGAGGTTTCAAATTTCCCAGATAAACACCAGTTGACACTCGTCCAGCAGTTTAGACCCGCGGCCACGACTCAGCAGAGTGCCAACTGGTGTTTATCTCGAAAATTTGAAACCGATTTCCGAGGTCTTTATTTCGATTCGGACATGCACAATCGAATATTTATTACGAAATTCTACTAAATTAGCTAAAATATGTTGGTGTATGCCTTCCACATTGATGAAAACAATTTTTGAATGGGGCGTCACTTTCCAGCTGGTCAATGCGAACATCGTTGCAAACTGCGGGAAAGTATACATTTCGCGCGCGCTCACTATAGTTATCTCCGCCAGCCGACAACGTCACAGCTCTGCAGGTGTTCGCCAGTGTTTATCGGGAATTCAACACCAGTTTCGGTACGGACTGGAGGTATGTTCAAATCGAGGAATAACCCAACGAGAGATACAGGCCTACTTGTCGACCATCTATAAATAAGTATTTGTGAATCTTTCAAGTTAATTTTTTTTACTGATACCTTCTATAGGGTTTAAATTTGTCTGAAGTCGATGCTTATTTCACGTACTTTTTTCCGGATTTATATATCTGGGTGCTAAATAGATTATATCAGATAGTGGCCTTATACCCTATAGCACCACGGCTTGAACGAAATCAGGCTAAACAAAATGATGCTAAGATTCATTGCGTCTCCCTTCCCTCAACGCTATGCCGACGACATAACTGGTTGGTAACTCGAACATCTCCATGGCGAACTTATGATTACCTTTGCGCTCTATTGGACCTTCATTAACTTGAGAAAATGGGCCGCCATGAATAAAAATACAGAAATGGAGGGGGGTCGTTTCACAGTCAGGTGGAACTACAAGGACGATCCCATCAATGCCTGCAGAGTGTGTAAGTTTTTCGCTTCGCGGGCCGGGTTCGGTCGCGGTGGCCTGCACACCAGCCTCGCATGACATATTTGTTATTCTTGGACTGCTGAGGCGGAACTCTGTCCGATTCAAGGACAGCGGGGGAAGGCGGGGGTCGATCGACCCCTCCTGCGTAAGGGCCTGATCGATTATGGTATTTTTTATTCATGGAGGCCCATTTTCTCAAGTTAATGAAGGTCCAATAGGGCGCAAAGGTAATATTAAGTGCGCCATGGAGATGTTCGAGTTACCAACAGAGAAAAGTATTTGTCGTCGGCATAGCGTTGAGGGAAGGGAGACGCTATGAATCTTAGCTAGATGGCGGAAGCGGGCCCCCCCCCCCAGATTGGAGAGGGTGGGGGCTCAGCTCCCCCCCCACCCCCTTTCCCCAGTTTCAAGAAAAGCTGGGTGACTTTTCATGATTTTGGTCCTTATGTGACCAGATATAGAGGCCTTTTTTCCGCGCCCTATAGGCTAGGTTTTCACGGAGCGGCGACTTTGCACTGGAGGAGCACGTTGCTGTTTGGTTTAAAGTGCTCTGATTTGCTCATTCTTCCGTTCCGTTCGCTATGACGAATGGTGACTGCTACATCATCCTACTGAATCGGCAAGTATGATGGTAGGTAAACACCGCCGGTCACGTGTCAAATCACAGTCAATGGTAGGTTTTTCGGTGCTTTCGTTATCAAGCGTGGGCGTGTGTCTGACCAGACGACAGTGACCACAGCCGAAAATGAACGATTTTCAGCATATCGATGACAGGTATAGTTACTGGTGTCCAGTCATTTTTTGATGGAGAGATATCGTACTATATTGTCACCAATGTAGGGTTATTACTATTTCAAGTTAACAAAATTTTTAAACATTTTTGCGGCGAAAGGTGTTTTTAGGTGTTGGTGGACAGTCCATGGTCGGTATTAGCATCAAATTATAGTGTGAGGAAATGAGCACAAAATGAACACGTGGGAACTTACTACCTGCCTCATGTATCACTGACTCATTCATCTCTCGATTCCTTTCACTTGTGTGTGTTTAAGAGGAATATGAACCATAATAGTTTATTCTCTGTCTGTCTGATATTACGACAGTCCATGGTATCATCATCGGACCGATCGACAGTCCATGGTAGGTCAAAATACGGTCAGTCCGAACTAGCTACCATGGACTGTCGACATATCTGATATACAATCATATGTTGCCTCATTATAACATTGCAGCAGTTATCCGGCTTCAATGTGAAGTGATTCAATCTACAGTTCATGGTCGCATGACACATGGACTGGTGCATTCACCTACAATCATACTTGTCGATTCAGTAGGGTGTACATATGGTAATTTTTTGCATGGAATATGCATATGCGTCATCCAATGATTAGCTGATTTATAAAAGTTCAAAATCAAGCTAAAGCTTGGTTTCATATTATTTCTTTTTGTGTTCATACTTTTCTCTCCAAACGTGTCAGCGCTCCTCAACCCTCTGCTGAAATGTTAATTTCTTCGAGATCACTGCGTATAGTTCGAATTTTGGGAAAGGAAAAAATACTTTTTTTTGACATTCAAAAGATATCAACTCAATTTTTCTTTTAAATGACGAGAACAATCACAAAAACAATCTCAAAATGCAGTTGATTATATAGTGATGATATGTCGTTTTATATGCCAGAAATGGGCCAGAATGCGTCTACAGCCATCTAGGAGTGCGGAGCTTCCGGGGTCTAGGCGGCCCCTGGACCCTCGCCAAAGTGCTATGATAGTCGAGCCCCCTCACTTTTTGAGAGCTCCCGCTGCCACTGTCATGACCGACATAAAGTTTCGAAGAAGATATGTATGTAACGTGACCAACGTGTACAAAAGAGCTCTGTCATGTAAACCAGTTAGTTGATAAATAACCTGGAGTGTAAATGGAGCAAACTCGGTTTTTTATTATTTTCTCAAAAACCAAGTCAGCAGAAAGTAGGGAACTTCAGTATGACGTTATTTACTTCATTTTAACCAAGAGAGTAGGTTTTGCTATTCCTCGACTGGTGTGCAGAACGTGGTGTCTCTGCCAACGATGCCATTCAGTCTCTATTGACTGCCATGATGTCAAGCAGTTGCGTTCCGACACGACCGACGGCTATCGTTCAGCCCTGATCCGAATTCTTACTCTATCGACTGGTTTGGAGTGGGATGGGATACCATCTTGTCTGACCTCAGTCGCTCCTATCGTCAGACCGAGCTACGGAGGCTCAACTTGCATTCTCCACCGTTTAATGAAAATCCGGGATTCCAATTTTGAAAAGTTGAATTCACCAATCAATCATCGAAACAGCCAACATTGAAAATGGTGACCCACACAATAGCCCGTATGATCAGCTGGCATGTCTCGCAGCACCATCTGTATACTAAAAAGCGACACATCATTTTGCCCGCAGGTTACTAAGTGGAGCCAACTCATCATATGGCCGTAGGTCGAATGTATCACAGCACAATCTGTGTATTAAATGGGACACAACTCATCATATGACCCAAAGGACAAGTATCGCGGCACTGCCTGTATACTAAGGGAAGACAACTCCTACTGCACAGGTAGCACCAATCCGGTCGGGCCTCCAAACAATGAAAAATCCGCACATGATTCCCGCAATCCGCGCATGACGCCCGCAATTCGCACTTAATCCACCCTATCACTTTCGCCGCTAGGCGTCCAATGATGTCTGGAGTCAGGTCCCCGATTCAGTGATGCAAGCCCCAGAAATAGAGGAGGAAGAATGACACTGAAATGGTCCTGAATAAATAAAGCGTTGAAGCATTTTTCATGTCAATCGGCGGGGTTGTGTGCTGAATGTTGTATTAATAGAACTGGAGATATCTAGTTTCCTGATTGGCCTGATCTAAGGTTCTGATTAGTTACAGGTAGTAGTAAAACGTGATATAAAACCTCATGTGACTTTTTGACTTGGCGACACTTTGAGTGCAACATCCGGGCACTTGACTTGATATTCAAAGGTCCTAGGATCTTTTTCAACCGGAACATTTCGCGTACCGCAGTGCCTAGTACAATCCCATGAGTGGTCCAGTTTTCGACATCAACCATGCAACCCCTTGAAAATGACCCGGTGGGAACTTTTGTTGGGCAAGTACACATAAACTGATGACGTCATCATTTTCCCGCATCGGGAACAAGTACACGTAAACTGATGACGTCATCACACTTACTGATGGCATCATCACGACAGTACCCGGATATACCTATTGTGTCTTGGGAGACAGGTGCAGAGTTTGGTCTATACCTGTCTTTGGTCCCAGGCTAATGTATAGGAGATTGGTTTAACCTGGGATTTGTCAAGCGTGACCTTTGGGGTCAAGACGGGGTCAAGGGGTACATGAGAAAGGGATTGAACGGGTTGGATGGAACACAGTGCGACGCACTGCTCCGCGCAGTGCGGCTGGGATTGACCAATCAAATGCGAGTGTTTGTGGCAGTGTGGCACCCAAACCGTATAAAAAGGGGTTGATTTTTGAGCTCTGTACCCATTCTTTCACCTGCCTTCCGAAGCTCAACCTGACAGCCTACCAGACCTGCCTGCCTGACTGCCTGCCGTCTGACTCCAGCCACCGAGCTATGCTTCAGCGTCACTACATCACGCTCGTCGATGAGATGGAGCAGGTGGAGAAACTTAGTCTTCTGCTGGTGGAGAAACATATACTGACCAAATCCCAGCAGGACGACGTGATGGCGGAGAAGACGACCACTCGGCGAACAGAGCGCTCCTATCTCTCTTACCTCGCCGTGGCCCTCAAACATTTCAGGCGTTCGTGGAGGTACTGTGGGAGACGAGTAATCACACGTTAGCGGCCCTACTTCAACCCGAGATGTACGCTGAGGCGGATGATACGCTTATCATGGACTTCTTCACCGAGACTGAGGCAGAGACCCAGGTAGAGTCACAGAATCACCCCAAGTCAAGCGAGCCCGTACCGAACTGGCTGGAACAGAGGAACCCCCACGGGAACCCCCCGGAAACAATACATAGGGCGTGGGACCAAGCGACTCCGTACCGAGCGATGTGACAAAGTCGCGTTGGGTAAACCAAACGATATCATCCAACAGGCCTATAACGCGGCCCATCCACACTGGAAACTGACGCCGTATTTGACACTCACGGTTAACTGCACCCGGAAAGCCCCGCTTGGAAGACTAAACCCGCCTAAATGTCTCTATGGAGACATCAATGACTTCATTCAACAGCGTGCTCAAGACGAGGCGAAACTCCTGGTGGCAGATAATATATTTCTGAGTTATACCCTGTTCAAAAGTATGGTGCCGGTGCACATTCGGCGGTGGAAATACGAGAACGAAGCTTGGGTCCCATTACCAGAAGGCGTGACGCTCCCTTTAGCCGCGTGGCGCACGCTCGTCCATTTCGGGGATATCACGGAATCTCTCATTGCGGACATTCACCAGGCGTTATATAGCACGTGCATGGACACCTATATGACCCATCTCAACCCACTGATTCGGGCCAGTAAGCAGGTTGGGTATTCCGGAGTTCTTCAACACGTCTGCTCGCCACACCACACACCGATCAACTGAGCGCTTGCGAGGGCGTGCAAAAGGTAACCAATGAAAACAGCTGAAAATGCCATGTGCTCGCATGGTCATTCAATGAAACAATCTGGCGTTCGGGTATTTCCGTTAATGCATATTATGTTTAGAGAGTATTTCCACAATTATCTGTCATATTTCCGGCTCCTCACCTAGCGTAAGCTTACAAAATTAAGTCTTCTCTGAAAATGATTGCCAGTATTCAAAAACGGAGATGCCAGCACAGCCAAATAGTACCACAGTGACAGTGGCGCAGGAGGCAAGGCCCCCTCCCACTTTCAAAACGAGGTGATTGTGCCCTCTCGCATTTTACTTTTCTGTCTCTTCCCCTACCCCCCACCCCTCCCCCACCAACACCCTACTGAATCGACAAGTATGATTGTAGGTGAATGCAGCAGTCCATGTGTCATGCGACCTGTAAGTTGGAGTACTTCACATTTCCAGTTTTGGATTTCAGAAGTGGCAATGAGTGGTCCAGTTTTCGACATCAACCATGCAACCCCTTGAAAATGACCCGGTGGGAACTTTTGTTGGGCCAAGTACACATAAACTGATGACGTCATCATTTTTCCGCATCGGGAACAAGTACACGCAAACTGATGACGCCATCACACTTACTGATGGCATCATCACGACAGTACCCGGATATATTTATTGTGTCTTGGGAGACAGGTGCAGCGTTTGGTCTATACCTGTCTTTGGTCCCAGGCTAATGTATAGGAGATTGGTTTAACCTGGGATTTGTCAAGCGTGACCTTTGGGGTCAAGACGGGGTCAAGGGGTACATGAGAAAGGGATTGAACGGGTTGGATGGAACACAGTGCGACGCACTGCTCCGCGCAGTGCGGCTGGGATTGACCAATCAAATGCGAGTGTTTGTGGCAGTGTGGCACCCAAACCGTATAAAAAGGGGTTGATTTTTGAGCTCTGTACCCATTCTTTCACCTGCCTTCCGAAGCTCAACCTGACAGCCTACCAGACCTGCCTGCCTGACTGCCTGCCGTCTGACTCCAGCCACCGAGCTATGCTTCAGCGTCACTACATCACGCTCGTCGATGAGATGGAGCAGGTGGAGAAACTTAGTCTTCTGCTGGTGGAGAAACATATACTGACCAAATCCCAGCAGGACGACGTGATGGCGGAGAAGACGACCACTCGGCGAACAGAGCGCTCCAATCTCTCTTACCTCGCCGTGGCCCTCAAACATTTCAGGCGTTCGTGGAGGTACTGTGGGAGACGAGTAATCACACGTTAGCGGCCCTACTTCAACCCGAGATGTACGCTGAGGCGGATGATACGCTTATCATGGACTTCTTCACCGAGACTGAGGCAGAGACCCAGGTAGAGTCACAGAATCACCCCAAGTCAAGCGAGCCCGTACCGAACTGGCTGGAACAGAGGAACCCCCACGGGAACCCCCCGGAAACAATACATAGGGCGTGGGACCAAGCGACTCCGTACCGAGCGATGTGACAAAGTCGCGTTGGGTAAACCAAACGATATCATCCAACAGGCCTATAACGCGGCCCATCCACACTGGAAACTGACGCCGTATTTGACACTCACGGTTAACTGCACCCGGAAAGCCCCGCTTGGAAGACTAAACCCGCCTAAATGTCTCTATGGAGACATCAATGACTTCATTCAACAGCGTGCTCAAGACGAGGCGAAACTCCTGGTGGCAGATAATATATTTCTGAGTTATACCCTGTTCAAAAGTATGGTGCCGGTGCACATTCGGCGGTGGAAATACGAGAACGAAGCTTGGGTCCCATTACCAGAAGGCGTGACGCTCCCTTTAGCCGCGTGGCGCACGCTCGTCCATTTTGGGGATATCACGGAATCTCTCAATGCGGACATTCACCAGGCGTTATATAGTACGTGCATGTCCCAAATACGTGGTCTACAATAGGGGCCGTATTATACAATATACGGGAAAAATGCCTGTATGGTGGGGGCGGGGTGTGGTCATTTTTTTATTTTTTTTATTTTACTATGGGTTGTTTGGTCTTGTTTTTTACTTCTCGCCACGAAAAACACGATGGAAAGGGTCTCGGAGCTAAGCGGTGATTTTTTTTGGAAAGTACCGGGTAGGTCTGTATATAGGTCCATAGGCCCATACTGGCTATGGGGGTATAGGTCCATACTGGTGTAGGGGTATATGACGTTGCGGTGATCCCTCGCCGGGTAACAGGTGGGTCGTTAGCCGGCGATCTTCGAGGGCATGGGCTTTACGAACAGGTAGACGTACGGACGACTTGTCGCCCCTTGAAACGCCTGCATGAAATGGTCGATGTTCTAAGGATAAATTCGACTACCAAACACACGGATTTGTGCTCTGTCAATGGGATTGGAGGAGAACACAAAGTATTGGCAGTTCAAGGTAATATCTTTGGACGCCTTCCCTTGAGGATAGAGATTCTGGGTCAAATAGATGACAGACAGATTCCGATGATGGGATCCTTTAGTAAACAAGTTGGCGACGTGTGAATTGTCATTGGCCGCACTCATCAGATCATCTAGCACAATCACGTTGGTCTGCTCGGGGTCAAAGTAATACGGTTCGTTTATGTCGTTATGTCGTGAGGAATCCCTGCGACGAAGCTCACATTCTGTAATCTTGTAGTTTCGTAGGCGGGCTGCCATTGGCTATAACACCAAACAACACGTGTCGGAGCTGGGGTTGCCACACCTTCCTCTAAGAACTTCATCACCCAGGACGTCTTTCCACATTCCACGACCGTCATCGTATAGAGATGCTCTACTGCACTTGTTGGACCTATAGCGGGACTCGGCGGTGTCTTTTGGTTGTGTTTATATTGAATATGCCTGAGCATCCTATCGCGACGAGAGAAGGTTCTCTGACAGAACGTACACGTACACGACATGTTGATCAGTCGACCAATACATATGGACTGATGAGGGACACATGTTCATTCCTATATACAGACACCAACACCACCGCCATACACCAGTTCTACCACACACCACCACCACACACCACCACCAACACACATGACCATCCCTACCACCACCACCACCGGGCATTGACGGGCGTCAACGCCCGGTGGTAATCGGAGCTCCGGAGCTCTTGGAGTTCAGAGCACGGAAGTGACGTCATCGTACGCATGCGCACGCATCTATGGTGCACCCGCACCCTGGTGTACCCTATGCCCTACGGGCTATAGGGTGCACCACGGCGCACCCTGGTGTACCCTATGCCCTACGGGCTATAGGTACAGGGTGCACCACAGATGCGTGCGCATGCGTACGATAAGGTCACCTCCGTGCCCTGAGGTCCAAGAGCTCCGACAACCACCGGGCGTTGACACCCTTCAACGCCCGGTGGTGGTGGTAGTGGTGGTGTGTAGTAGAACTGGTGCATGGTGGTGGTGTTGTGGTAGTGTCTGTAAATATAGGAATGAACATGTGTCCCTCATCAGTCCATATGTATTGGTCGACTGATCAACATGTCGTGTACGTGTACGTTCTGTCAGAGAACCTTCTCTCGTCGCGATAGTATGCTCAGGCACATTCAACGCAAACACAACCAAGAGACACCACCGAGTCCCGCTATAGGTCCAACAAGTGCAGTAGAGCATCCCTACACGATGACGGTGAGCGGCCCTGAGGCATGTGGAAAGACGTCCTGGGTGATGAAGTTCTTAGAGGAAGGTGTGGCAACCCCAGCTCCGAAACGTGTTGTTTGGTGTTATACCCAATGGCAGCCCGCATACGAAACTACAAGGTTACAGAATGTGAGCTTCGTCCCAGGGATTCCTCACGACATAAACGAACCGTATTGCTTTGACCCCGAGCAGACCAACGTGGTAGTGCTAGATGGTCTGATGAGTGCGGCCAAGTACAATTCACACGTCGCCGACTTGTTTACTAAAGGACCCCATCATCGGAATCTGTCTGTCATCTATTTGACCCAGAATCTCTTTCCTCAAGGGAAGGCGTCCAGAGATATTGCCTTGAACTGCCAATACTTTGTGTTGTTCCCCAATCCCATTGACAGAGCAATGGGTTTGTTAGTCGAATTTATCCTCAGAACATCGACCATTTCATGCAGGCGTTTCAAGGGGCGACAAATCGTCCGTACGGCTACCTGTTCGTAGACTTAAAAGCCAAGACCCCCGAAGATCGCCGGCTGACGACCCACCTGTTACCCGGCGAGGGATCATTGCAACATCATATACCCCTACACCATCCGCCGAGTACACATTTGGCAGCACCCGTCCAGCAGCAGGAACCCACCCCCATACAGCGGGTCCGCTTCATACCATCAGTCCCGGAATATCACCCAACCGTGAAGGACAAACCAGAATCCGTACAAGGAAATGAACTTAATGTGAACTCGGGGCTATGGAAGGAATTGTTCAAAGAAAGTATGGACGCCGAGATGAGCGAGACGTTGAGGTCCACAGAAAACGACTTTCAACACAAAGGGTATAAGAAAAAGGAGACCGCAATTTTAGCCCATAACAGATTGGCGCCCAGACTACGACGGGCTTTACGTCAGCAGTATGTCGATCTCGTGACTCATATGAAATTGTTGGATAGGGATGCGGTTCATATGGAAATCGAAAAACACAGCGTCGATGTCGAAAACCTCGGGCATGAACTGGAAAGCGGCGTATGTCAGAGCAATAGCACAAAAGAATCATTTGTTCGAATGCATCATTAAACGACGTTAAAGTGTTAAGAAAGTGTGCTAAGGCGTTGAGATGGGTGTTAAGGCCTACTTTTAGGGCGTTAAGGCGTACGATGGGCGTTGGCGGTCGTTGAGATGGGTGTTAAGGCGTACTGATAGGGCGTTAAGGCGTACGATGGGCGTTGGCGGGCGTTACTGTCTATGAAAGCAAGTGTATTCCAAAAACACGCACAGTCGACGTTCAACCGTCAACATGGCTTATACTTGTTCTGAGTGTGAACACACGTTCACCAGACGTTACGATATGATGCGACACGAGAAAAATATACATGGGACTGAAGACTCCGAGGAGTCCGTTGAGGCGGATGCTGATACAGAGACTGCTGAGAGTCCATCGACTGATACCGAAACCGAGATTGCTGAGAGTCTATCTAGTGATATGGAGAGCTTGACCTCAGATAGTCAGCCTACATCCCAGGAAAGTGAGGCAGAACCTACCGTCTGGGATCGTATTGTGCATGAAGCTATCAATACACACGCTGCAGCGATCGAGGACGCCGGACAGGTGTCCCATGTATATTTTTCTCGGGTCGCATCATATCGTAACGTCTGGTGAACGTGCGTTCACACTCAGAACAAGTATAAGACATGTTGACGGTTGAACGTCGACTGTGCGTGTTTTGGGAATACACTTGCTTTCATAGACAGTAAGGCACGCCAACGCCCATCGTACGCCTTAACGTCCTATTTGTACGCCTTAACACCCATCTCAACGCCTTAGCACACTTTCTTAATGCTTTAACGTCGTTTAATGATGCATTCGAACAAATGATTCTTTTGTGCTATTGCTCTGACATACACCGCTTTCCAGTTCATGCCCGAGGTTTTCAACATCGACGCTGTGTTTTCGCTTTCCATATGAACCGCACCTCGCACGACGCATTAGGACCAAGGACCAAATACCTTCCTTCACTTCCTCAAAATGCCCACTTTCGCTACTACTCGTACTGATGACGTCACCGATGACGTCACAGATGCTGTGGACAGCCCTCAAATCGGGGTCTACACTCCGAGAGCTACAAAATGAAACCGCCCACGACATATTCGGACCAATAGTGGTCCATCTCTACCCCACCCCCCACGCACCCCCAAAATGACCACTTTCGCTACTACTCGTACTGATGAGGTTACCGATGACGCCACAGATGACATGGACATCCCTCAAATCGGAGTCTACACCCCGAGAGCTACAAGATGACACCCCACATGACGCATTCGGACCAAGGATGGTGCATTTCTACCCCAAATACCTTCCTTCACTTCCCCAAAATGCTCACTTTCGCTACTAATCCTATTGATGACGTCATCGATGACGTCACAGATGCTGTGCACATCCCCCACATCGTGGTCTAGACAACGAAAGCTACAAAATTGCAACCCACACGACGCATTCGGACCAAGGATGGTCCCTCTCTACCCCAAACACACCCCCACGCACCCCCAAAATGGCCACTTTACTTACTACACCCAACTGCGCATGCACAGATTGATGCGACTTGCAATAAAAATACGCCATTTTGACTCTACCCCACAAAAGCTTCACTTTGACACCTCCCACGACCCATTTGGACCCATAGTTGTCCATCTCTACCCCAAACACACCCCAACGCACACCCCAAAATGCCTGCTTTCTATACTACGACCAGACTGCGCATGCGCAGAATATGGAAAACGGAGGATGCATTAGTCCAGTCGGATGCTCCTCCACCACAGCTTCAAAATCAGACCTCATACGACACCATCGGACCACTAGAGGCTCACCTAGACCCCAAAACGTCCACCCAGTATGGACCTGTCCCTCATAGCCAGTATGGGCCTATGGGCCTATATACAGACCTACCCGGTACTTTTCAAAAAATTTCACCGCTTAGCTTCGGGACCCTTCCCATCGTGTTCTACATGGGGAGACGTGAAAAACAAGACCAAACAACCCATATCGCAATGAACATGTGTGAATTTCCCAGTATGGGCCTATCCCCCATAGCCAGTATGGGCTTATGGGCCTATCCAAACCTCAGTGACTTTTTCGAAAAATTTCACGGCTTAACTTCGGGACCCCTCCCATCGTGTTCTACATGGCGAGACGTGAAAAACAAGACCAAACAACCCATATCGCAATGAACATGTGTGAATTTCCCAGTATGGACCTATACCCCCATAGCCAGTATGGGCATATGGGCCTATATACAGACCTACCCGGTACTTTCCAAAAAAATTCACCGCCTAGCTCCGGGAGCCTTCCCATTGTGTTTTTCGTGGCGCGACGTAAAAAACAAGACCAAACGACCCATAGTAAAATAAAAAATAAGAAATGACCCCCCAATACAGCCATTTTCCCCGTATTTTGTATAATACAGGCCCTTATTGTAGACCACGTATTTGGGACTACTTTCTGTCCGCGGAGGCAGACCGCATCACCGCCAGACCGCGGAAGAATACATGCCCCATGCACTTGCCGGCCACGTGACCTCCACATGACCTCCACAAGATGCACTAATTTTTTAAATGACAGGAAGGGAAATAACTCTGTTTTTGAAAATGAGGGTTCCTCACAGGCCATTTAACATGGACAAACAGATGGTGATATTCGGGTAATATTTTGGGTATCCCCGAAAATGCACGTGAATCGGGTTTTTATATACTACTTAGATTCGCAAAACATGTTTCCAGTTTTTGATTGAGAAAGAGAGAATATATTGTCTAATTAGAAAAGTTATAAACTCAGCTAAATTGCGTAGATTCGCAACTGATAATCTCAACTAGGTAGCGTAAATTCGCAAAAAAAAAAATCCTGGAAAATCTGTCAAAGAATGGTAATCCTGGGGCAAAATATCTCCTAAGCGGCCGGGATTATGTGGTAGATTTATTCCACTGTCTTAAACACAAAAAGAAAATATGCATGCGGCTGGAAAACAACCCTTGCTGCAGATTTCACCCGAAGTTGGGGATATTTGAAAGTTGGGGAAAGTGAACACACAGTGTGCCGAAAAATCATTCAAATGGCTTGGACAGTTTATGCATAAAGTCAGAAGAATGACGCAGTTTAAATTTCGATTTTTCCTTTGGTGTTATGTCGGCAAAAGAAATGCATATTTGGAAAGAAGTAAATGAAATGTAGCGCAACTGACAAATGGAGAAGTTCATATATGCTGAAGAACCTATGCATAAAAGGGAATAAAGTATTTGTAGTATTTTAGACCGTGTTTTTCTTGCTTTTAAGGAGTTCTTATTGTATTCTGCATCTTTTGAGTTTGCTAAGCCTGTCTGTTCAGTGACCCGTGACTTCAGCCGAGTAGCAAGGAGGAGTGTATTTTCACTTTGCCCTATCTTTTAACCTTGGAGAAGATAGCATAGATGCGAAGAAAAGATTTCGATTTTCGATTTCAAAACATCCAATATACTAATTATAAAGGTGGTAAACTCAATATTTCAACATGTATTATACCCTTTTCAAGACGGAACATATTTACAAAGTCCATCCGTATTGATAGAAATGCTATGGTGAATACCATTTAGAAGGTAGGCAGCGTTTATAACATACCATTTGGTGGGAAGCGTTGTGAACACACCTCGCAGCTTACACAATCGTTTTTCTCCTTGAGTAAGTTATAATATAAATCTAAGCTGAATTCCGTACATTTGTTAAACCAAGAAATGCTATAGAATGAATGGGGGATATAAAACGATGCATTGTGCTGCTTAGATTTTAAGTTTGTATTAGATAATATATGAACTGTTTCACAAATGAAAGGATGGAAAAATTTTATGCTACCTAGGTGATAATATGAAATGCGATTGTATGTAATTTAGCTGATATAACTTGCCAATTAGACAATATATTGCTGGTCCAGGAAAATGACCGGGCACTTTTATGAATGCCCGATGTCACTTAATGTGTATGTTAAAATACAAGTAGCATAGAGTGACTGGGAAATATTAGCGGTACTGGATAGTGAGAGGGTAGTGTAAATGTCTGTTTTTGTTCAAGCAAGACATGCTGAACAGCCATTCCACGAACTCTTTAATAATTTCTAATAAAAATGATCAGAATAATCGCCGTTCTCCATATATATTTCTTCCAGTCAATGCAAATTCCAACGTATTTCGTTGTTTCAAATAATAAAATGATTATGCGATTCCAATCCGGTAAATACGTCGTTATATGGACCAGAGAAAACCAATATTCTTGGGCATTCGTCCTCAGTGAATGTTTTCTCTGGTCCTAAAACATCGTATTCACAGGTCGTTTATAACATACCATTTGGCGTGAAGCGTTGTGGAACTGAATTGCGTAGATTGGCATGTGATTGATCCCACCTATGATTCTCAGACCATAATGATAATGGTCAAAAAAACATATAAACAAAATATGTTGTGGAGGTTTCATTATTTGTTGATAATGTTAAAGGGTTTGGCAATGTTACAAACCGCCATTCAAATATATCCAACATTACTCATCTATTTAAGTCCCACCAATGGAGAAAACGCCGCCATGGTTGGAGAAAGTTTAATAGTGCGTTGATTCACGATCATATAACTTTAAATTACTTAGTGGGTTTAACTAACACACCCAACAATATACATAGCTTGCGTACAGTCCTGTATGCATTACCTATGAGAGTTTTCAATCAAACACTGATCCAAGCTTCAGCATCCAAAACAGTTCCCGATCTCGGATTTTTCTTGCAAGATGGGTAGACTATGTCTATAATCTGGATACTGCAGTTGTTTCAACCGTTGCACCCTCAGATGGAGTATTTGGGTGATCTTGTCAACATACTATTGACCACACTACTTAGTAGTAGAACAACTGAAATCAACGTAAGAATTAACAGAATATGACTTACCAGTGAACGTGGAACTAAATGAAGCTGAAGTATTAAAGAGGGGACTTGGAAATCGTAAAATTATTACACAGAGAATTTGGTGCTAAACAATCATCAAGCGTAATTTCACAACGTTTGGTGGCATGATCTTGCTTTGTTGTTCGAAATGTATCTGTCATTTGAATTGAAAAGGTCTTATTGCATTTCAAACTATTACTCGGCCGAGAAACTTGCACTAAGGTTTCTCGAATCTCTCTTATCATTATTTTCTTTGTTTGTATTCCTTTTGAATTTAGGATGTGCAGGGGCATGGCCTCGCGGACAACTTGTTCACCAGTAGAGTCCAGGCATACACGGGTTTAAAATACAAGCGTCTATTCCGACATTCAATATTGTGCTGTTACTTGTATCCCTTGTACTGGAATACCTTGCATATTGTCAGCCCTGTCATATATATACATATATTAATTAATTATGCTATCTATATTTTCACCGTTCAGTAGCGTTTAGTTTGTACCAATTGGTACCGATCAGTTGCCTGTTGTTGTTGCTAACCTCTAAATAACTTGTTGGTACTGCACGGGAAATTTCTGGATTGGTACCGTGAAGTCCTGACTGAACAGAACCGTGCAGTTACCAATCAGTCACCACGTGGCAGTATATGCCAGGTACTAACTGATTGGTAACCAATTGATAGCCAACAAGATCCCAAATTTGCAGTACCGTGCAGTTCTGACTTGAATGTTACTGGTCAGTTACTGATTGCTAACAATTAGGTTATACCATAAATGCAATGTATGGTAAATGTTTGGTGACCGGTTGGTACTGTTCAGTTACTACTTGGTGACCAACTTCACAACTTCACAGTACCACAAGCGGACCTTTCTTACCAGTACCTACCAACCAGTTACTGAGTAGTAATGGTTGGTAACAGATTGACTGTGTAGGCTCAGAGAATTTAGCATGGCACAAATATTGGTTCCCCTATTGACAAAACGTAAAAATAGTGGTCCCGTAAACGAACCTAGATAAATTATGGTCCCCCCCCTAATTCCCCCCTCCCCTTGATAATAAATGCTAATCTCAGTCGGGTAGATACTCTTATGACCAGGCACATATGTAACCTCAGTCCGGTAGATATCATCATAACAAAGCACACATCTTAGTCAGGTATTCCTTCATAACCATGTACCTTTGTAACCTGGATGAAGTAGATTCTATGATGATCTGGTGCCTACATGTAGGCCTAATCTCAGTAAAGCAGATTCTCTGATAACTTAGGTATGAAAACTTAGGTAGGTACACTGATGATCGTGTACCTGTGTGATCTTAGTCAGGTACATAGTATGGCGATCGAATTGATGTGTAACCTCTGCCATGTTGCTGAGACCAAAGGAGAGAGATTCTGTGTGTCTGTTCGCTTTGGGAAACAGATTAGTGAAGAACAATCTGGTTGGACTCCGTTTTGATTTTCCAGAGAAAGACGATGCAAAGGGATAACGAACATGTAATTTGTTTGTTAAAAATTAACAGACGGAGCGAAGGCATTACAGAAAAGGTACGGTGCCAGCGCTATTTGTGTTGACTATAATCGGCCTACGACAGGTGGGGCAGAGGTAGTGGTGGAAGCCGTGAAGTTAAGCATCACCGTGTCGCCATCAATCAGTATCAGGCTGCTAGGACCTGTTGAAGAAAAAAGGCGAAATTAATCCATTTTTGAGGAGGTTACACAAGTAGAAAATATATGAAATGTCATATTATGGTTACAAGCGTCTGGTCCGTCCGTGACATACCTGCCTCTGGGTTATCTATGTACAGAGCAATTATACTTGTGGTATGGTGATTTTGGTAAATTATCTACCTCTTATTCGTTTATTTCACAGAGTAAAAATATATAAATAGTATAAATGTGATATTCTGCATCGAGAGTTATTCTAGTACAGAGTAACAATAAATGTCATATTATGGTAACTTTTACCTGTCTCTCGTGTTATTTTTCTACATAGTAATTTATAATGTATTTTGGTTAAAAGAAAACTCGCATCATTTCTCAAAAATTACTCATCAAAAAGTATGGAGATAAATATACACTGATAGCTAAACATGATGGTAGTGTGCAAAATCTTACGTCACAGGTGAAGACAGAGGTTCGTAAAAAGTAAAAACTACCAACAAGCACATGGCTCTGATGCTCATTTCTGCTTTATTATCAGCTTTTTCAAAGAGCATTCCGGCTTAATACAATGGTATGTCATGGTATTGTAGTCTATCATTAGACATTGTGGATGTTTCTGGAATATGGGGTTGGCGCAAGCTTGTTTACATATTATTATGTGAGTCAGCCACTTGGAGCTTTCTGGAAGGCTATTGTAAATTGTATCTAGGTCAGATGATGCTGTAATGGTGTGTATTCTAGAAGTTTCTTGAATGGCAGAATGATCTGTAATGCCTCATAGAATACAAATAGCGCATAACTAACAGGAGGGAATTCAAACTGGCTTTCATGTGGATCTGTTATACTGTGTTACAATCTGGATTTTACCTTTGCCTGTAACTACGGACTGCTGGATTATTTACTCCTGTGTATTAACTATTGGCTGCTGCATAACATACGCTATTTGTTAACGGACATTGGATATTGGACATTTACTGGAACTGTACAACTGAGCAGTGTTGGGTTACCATTATACAAAAGTGTGATTTGTGTGCGTCAACAAGGGCTCTAAAGTGCACACCGGTATAGCATTGAACAGTAAGAATATATGACTATATTTCACACATTTATGTGTTGTATTAACCTTACTTAAATTGTATATGATTTTAGTATTGTAAATAAATATTTGATTGTTAATCCTTGATTTCACACGTTTTTCTGTTACCGTAAACTTGACGTAACAGAAATTGGGGGCTCGTCCGCGAGATTTGTTTACATTATTGACCAGTTGGCAGCTTTGCGACATAGTTTTAATTTGATACACCTTTACAACATTGTCTAAATTTGTGAAGTCAGGGAGTACGCTATCAGCATGTCATCTGACCCAGCACAGTTTGCCTTAGAGCCTATTCAGGAGGAATTTAACGAACTACGCAAAGAGGATTTGTTCGCGCTGTGTAAAATCCTACAAATTAAAGTTAAAACATCTTGAAGAAAGCAAGAAATTTAGAAACTCATTATTAAACATTTTGTTAGCAAACAACTTTGGGATGAAAGTGATTTTGATTTAACTGACGAAACAGCTAATGATTTGGAAATAAGGAAGTTAAAATTGCAAAATCAGCTGGAATTAAAGAAATTAGAATTAGAAAAAGACAGAGAATTAGAGAGAGAACGGGAAGAAAGACAGTTTCAGTTAGAGAGAGAAAAGTTAGAAAAAGAGGAAAGAGACAAAGAGAAAGAAAGACAGTTTCAGTTAGAAATGAAGCATATGGAATTACAGTCGCAAACAAGTCCTGCCGCACATGCACCTGTACAATCACAATCAAAATTACCTAAACCTTTAAACCCCAGCTACAAAGGTCAAAGGTCAAACACAAAGTCTCATTTACCCACTTTTAACACTCAGTTTGTATCCTGCTTGTTGCTGAGGAGTTTGAAAAGTCTCTTAAAGAGGACGTCATCGATGACGTTTGTTTGGCCGACACTTTCGTGTGTGTGGCAGATGTAATATTTTGACGATAATCGGTTTTGACGTCTGGAGCCTCCGGTATTTTATCTGTGGTTTCTTTGCAGTGCTACCGTAAAGGTATGGTTATTCATATGCTAATCTTCACCTGCTCTGTACCTTTATCGGTGTCCGTGTTCTTTGCCTGTTCCAATCTTTTATCCAAATTACCTTTTCTGTCTTTCTATTGCTTGTGGTCAATGCGCTGTTTATCGGTACGTGCATATCGTGCGCGCGTCCCCTATTTAACCCGATTTTCTATGTGATTTTGTGCGCATTTCATTTTTGCTTTACTGTCGGGCGGACCTTACACAGGCTTGCTGATCCGGGAAATTCGATAGTTCAGGTTAGTTTTTTTGTCCTTTTAGTATTAGGGTATTTTCTAGTAATATTTGTCATAAATGGGAGAGATTGATATATTTGCCAGGTGGTATGCTATTTGGACAATAGGTATCCAGATAATGCGTAAATATTGTTTGGGAAATATGTATCAAGATAACGCATGAATGTGTGATAAGTTTGGGTGCATGATCGGAGTTTTTAGAATATTGTCATTTACTGCGATAGTTTCATTTTTTTCTATTCATGAACCATTGTATTGAGAATATCACCAGTAAAGCGTGTTTATTTATACGCTTGTTATTTTGTGTATCTAGGTCCAACCCGTCACGAGAATTATATATACCATACGCAGATCTCTGTGAAGGAAGCCTCTGCCTTATAGATGGGGTAAGCCTTATATTTGTGTATAATGTCGTACTCGATTGTCTCGGATCGGGTTGCGAAAATATATTTCGCACCGGTTACCATGCATTGTTTATGGGTGTATTGTTTGATTCGTGTATTGGTTGCATAACTTTTCAGTATACGGTGTTTGTTGGTTGATACTTTGAACAATAACGATAATCACGTAACATAGCGACAACAATGACGGCTGTATTAATAATTGGTTGTATGATTGGAGTGAGCCTAGTGTTTCTTGTACTTGTTGTTATATGAATGCGTTGTCATCTCATATTAATTCATTACACGTTGGCATGTTTAGTGCATGACAATGATATAAGATTATGATATTATTTATTATATTCTGATATATTGTGCTGGATTAAATTTGTTGTTATATTGTATTTATAGGGTCGATTTCCTTCTGGCTGATTCCTGTGTAACAATAAAATTGGAAAAACAGAACCTCGCCTCGCAGTCCCTCATTGAGTACGTGTGACTGTTACATTTGGAGCCTCCAGCGAGGTTTTTCCTCCTACGAGTGAGAAGATTGTACTGTACAGATTGGAATTGGCGTGACGAGTGACCCAGCAACAGTCGAGTTTGTCGGATCAACATCCTGTGACCGAGGTGCATCTTGTATCACTTTCCTTGAACTAAAAACCTGGTTCTGTATCCGGATATTCATCCAGTTCCAGTGAACTTAAAGTGAATAACATTGGACTGAAATGCCTGAAAAGATATGCAGTAGATGTGCAGTTCGGGTATGTGAATTAACTTTGTAAGTGAATATCAAGGGAACTGTTACATGATGCACCGCATTTCAGTTAAATATGTTTGAATACTTATTATGGAATTATTTTTTTTCCTATGTCTGATCATTGGTTACTGGAGAGTATAAATAATTTGAAATAGATATAATTTCAAATTTGTTATACTTTTCTTACAAAGATATCTAAATTTTCGTTGTTGTGAGTTGTTACATTGCATGATCGTACAGAAGATTATTTGCTGCGAATAATTGTATTCCGATACAGAGCTAATAAGATTTTGAGTATATGGACATTGCCTAAAAATTCACAAAGTATATAGATATGCTAGTGGACATAATAAGAAAATGGGTATAGGTATGCAAATTAATGTCTGGAATCTGTCTCACAGATGCTAGTTGAATATAATTTGTTATACGTTATTTATATTCATATGAATACATGTATGCAGACAAAGTACAACAACGACAACCACTGACATATCATACTTTCTTTGTATTTATACGTAAAGAACAAACAAAAACGAATTCTTCATATTTGTATGTACCTAACGTACTCGCACTCGTATATAAATGAGTGTCCCTTACCTTATGGTTTCATACCTATGAAAATAGATATTTTTGCAAAGACTGGTTGGTTTATATTGCCATTATTATTCTCTTCCGCTTTTTATTTATTTATTTATTTTTTTGTTATATATGCGCCGTTATATATTTGAAGTGCCCTTTTGTGTGTAAGTAAAATGTTTATTTGAAAACCTAGTTGAGCAGGAGTCGGTTACGTAGGAGTAATCTGGGGTTGAATGATAGTGATTTAATAAAAATTTGTTGATGGTGGTCTTTACATTGGTTCGCCCACAACCCTAGGATAAATCGGCCCGTCCATGTAATTGTATAGTTATCCTGTCCATATTTGTTTTTTTTTCTGACCAGTCGCTCCGCGTCGCGCATGCGCAGCCGGTGCGTCGCTTGGCCACGAATGTTGATACCTTTTTATTCTGTCCTATTTTTCTTTCTCCGTTTTCTGTGTTTCCTGGTGTTCTGTACTTAAGGCTCTACTCTATCATGGCTGACCAATTCAGCACAGACGAAGTTAAGGTTATCTTAGAGACGCTATCCACTATGGAGGTGAAACCGAAGGCGGATTCCACCACTGATTTCAAGCAATGGATGAAGGATATTTCCGGCTCAGTTCAGAGCAACGAGTCTCCTCCCCTTGCTAGTTCTCCCAAGGTCCCAATTGGCGTACATCTCCCGAAAATTACTTATTTTTCAGGTGGTTCATCAGGGGGTAAGATGGAAATATCATATGATTTGTGGAACTATGAGGTGAAATGTTTAATGGCGGCTAAAAATTATCCGGCTGACGTCATCTTACAGGCGGTCCGATTTTCTCTAAAGGGGGAGGCAAGTAGGGTTGTTATGCGCTTAGGTCCGCATGCGGGCTTCAGCGACATAATAGCCAAATTAGACAGTATTTATGGCGCTGTTGATATTAAGGAATCTATACTGGCCAAGTTTTACAGTGCTCGCCAACGTGAAGATGAAGATGTATCCAGTTGGGGGTGTCGGTTAGAAGACATCTTGAGTAAAGCAGTGGAGAAATACTTGGTTCACACATCTCCGGTAAATGACATGTTGCGAACCATGTTTTGGTCTGGCTTGAAAAAAAATATCCGTGATGTGTCCGGTCATAAGTTTGATCGTATTACGAACTTCGATGAATTGCGCGTCGTGTTGCGACAGATTGAGCATGAACAGGAACGCGACAACAAACATCCAGTTAAGAAAGCTACTGGTAAAGCGGCTACAAGTACCACAACTGAGTTTAGCGCAGAGCTGCGAGAAATGAAGGGTATGATTCACCGATTAACAAATGAAGTGAATGGCTTGAAGCAAAGAGTAAAAAGCACCCATGATGATTCATATACCCCGCCTCCATTCCCCACTCATGTTGATAATACACAACCTCCATTCCCCACTCATGTTGATAATACACAACACCCGCAACCAGGCGTTGTCAGTGGTTACTGCAGTACGGACAGGGGAGAATACCCAGGTCGTGGACGAGGGTCAAGAGGGAAAGGGAGATATAGAGGTAGGGATCAAGGTCGTGGATATGGGGCGGAGAGATACAGCCAGACGGACGAGGAGCCGCAATGCTGGCGTTGTTTTCAAAAAGGTCACGTGGAAATAGGATGCCGCGTTCGCCTAGATCATTCACGCCGTGATTTAAACTAAAACGGAGCTATGGGGAGGGGCACCCTGTAGTCTTCCGTAATACCTGCCCTGATGCATCACCGGATCGAATTCCAGTCCCCGATGGCTTGGTTGGCGGAGCAGCGGAAGTAGAAATTCAGATTGGAGGGTCTCCGACTTTAGGACTTTTGGATACTGGGGCCACGATCTCTACCATTTGTGAGTCTTTTTATAATTCTCACTGTTCTAAGGTGGCTATGGAGACATTAGAGGGTATTTTGGAGGTGGAGTGTGCTGATGGCCAAGCCTTACCGTATTTGGGTTATGTTGCCTTAAGTGTCGAGGTTAAAGGTCTTCCTGTGAGTGGTACTCATTCCTGTTTATTTCTGGTGGTTCCCGACAGCAGGTACAGTGCTAAAGTTCCGGTCCTGTTGGGAACAAATATTCTGACCAAGTTTATGGAAGGATGCAAGCAGCAGTGTGGTGATCGTTTCTTACAGAACGCTGGGATGTTTACACCATGGTATCTTGCCTTCAGATGGCTAGTGCTGCGTGAGAAAGAGCTTGCGCGTAATAATTTCCGTTTAGCCGCTGTTAAAAGCGCGGAGACGCACAATGTCGTGATACCAGCAAATAGTGAAATTACTATAGCCGGGTACTTGGACAAAGAGTTGCCCTACCACTCTTCATGTGCTGTTTTAGAATCCTGTCCTGATGCTCGGATATCTAGTGACCTAGATATTGTCCCTTCCGTGACGTCATACGTCTATGGGAAAAATGGCCGTGTAGATGTGCGCATCTCGAATGTCACCACCCGGACCATGGTCATTCCCCCGAAGGCATTGATATGCGAGTTACAACCTGTCCGAATAGAGAATGACGTCACTAGCCCGGTAGTTTCTGCGGATTCTGTGTTGCAGAAAGTTGATATAGATACGACGGGACTGTGCCCAGAAGAGCAGGGTCAAGATTTAATATCCAGTTACCACGATGTGTTTTCCACTGATGATTTGGACCTGGGTCACACGTCATTAGTACATCAGATTGAACTAACAGATACTCGGCCATTTAAACAGCGCCATCGCCGTACACCTCCGGCAATGTACGATGAAGTCAGAGATCATCTTCAACAGCTACTGGCCTCCGGAGTCATCCGTCCGTCCAAGTCCCTTGGCCTTCAAACATTGTCCTTGTACGCAAGAAGGATGGTAAATTAAGGATGTGTGTGGACTATAGACTCCTGAATCAGCGTACAGTGAAAGATTCGTACGCTTTGCCCCGTATTGACGAAATGTTGGATTGTCTTGCTGGGTCAAAAAAAAATTCAGTACTTGACTTAAAAAGTGGATATCATCAAGTGGAGATTTTGGAGGAACATAAACAGCGTACAGCCTTCACAGTAGGACCATTGGGGTTTTGGGAGTTCGACCGGATGCCTTTCGGTTTGGCGAACGCGCCCGCCACATACCAGCGCTTAATGCAGGTGGCGTTAGATGGTGTACACTTGCGGGTTTGCCTCGTTTACATAGACGATTTGATCATTTTCTCAGATACCTATGAAGAGCATCTTGAACGTCTCGAGTTGGTATTTGAGCGGTTAAGGCAGCACGGCCTTAAGTTGGCTCCAAAGAAATGCGCCTTCTTTAAAGAGGAGGTGCGATATGTCGGCCATGTTGTCAGTTGTAGTGGTATTCGAGCAGATCCAGAAAAAATAGAGCGAGTTGTGAACTGGCCTACCCCTCGAACACCGGAGGAAGTGCGTAATTTTCTTGGGTTCGCCGGATATTATCGAAAGTTTGTCAAGAACTTCGCGCAGTTGGCTAAACCTTTGACAGATTTACTTCCGGTCACCAGAAAGAAGCTCAAAGGAAAACGTTCCGGCACAGAGTTGTGTGTAAAGTCCTGGGTATGGGATGTTGAACAAGATGGTGCATTTCAACGGTTGAAATCCCTGTTGTCTAGTCCACCCATTCTGGGTTATGCGGATTATGCCCTACCATTTGAGTTGCACACCGATGCAAGTCAACGAGGTTTGGGAGCAGTACTGTATCAAGTTCAGGAAGGGGTCACACGGGTTATTAGCTATGCCAGCAAGGCTGTCTCCAAGTCCGAAAGGAATTACTCGGCGCATAAGTTGGAGTTTTTAGCATTAAAATGGGCCATAACCGAGAAATTTCATGATTACCTGTACGGGGCGAAGTTCATCGTGAAAACTGATAATAACCCTTTAACCTATGTACTGACCAGTGCTAATCTGGATGCGACGGGACACAGATGGTTGGCGAAGTTGTCGTCTTATAATTTCAGCATAGAGTATCGCCGCGGTAAACATAACGCAGATGCTGATGCGTTGTCCCGTCTTCCGGTGGGTGATCTTGGTATTACGGACGAAATTTCTGTAACTTCGGTAAAAGCTATATGTGGATGTATATATTCTACTCCGCCGGTTGAAACTTTATGCGTGTCCGCAGCGATTTTGGACGACTTCTGTGACGTTACGGGTGGCGTTTTGGCACCTGGGGAGAACTGGGCCGATTTACAGTCTGGAGACCCGGTCTTGAAGCATTGGTTGGATTTGGTGCGAGAGCAGAAGCGTCCGCGCAAAGATAAACTTCCGGCTTGCCCAGAGAATCTGTCCATGTATCGGACATTTGACAAGTTGAAACTTGTTAATGGAGTCTTGTATCGCGAGATTCTTACAGATGGTAAAATTGTACGGCAGCTGGTATTGCCGCAGTCTCGTGTGACGCAGGCTTTGAAAGGTTGGCATAACGGCGTGGGTCACCCTGGGAGAGACCGTACTTTGAGCTTGTTAAAAGATCGGTTCTACTGGCCGCTGATGCACAAAGATGTGCAGTATTGGATTGGACGGTGTGATAGGTGCTTGAAGCGAAAGTCGCCAATCAATCTTAGGGCGCCTTTGGTAAGTATTACTACGACACAACCTTTGGAACTTGTATGCATGGACTTCCTTACCCTCGAAACGTCCAAAGGGGGTTTCCAGCATATTTTGGTTATAACGGACCACTTTACGCGCTACGCCCAGGCGATACCAACTCGCAATATGACTGCAAAGACCACGGCAGATGCTTTCATCAATCATTTTGTTGTGCACTATGGACTACCCAAACGTATACACTCCGATCAGGGTGCAAACTTCGAGGGAAAATTGATCGAACAGCTTTGCGGCATGCTTGGAGTTACCAAGTCAAGAACTACTCCTTATCACCCGATGGGAAATGGAATGATCGAGAGGTTCAATCGTACCTTGTTGGGTATGCTTGGTACATTGGAACCAACACGGAAGTGTGATTGGAAACAGTATGTCGGTAAGCTAGTCCATGCGTACAACTGTACGCGTCACGAAAGTACGGGCCAGTCACCGTTTCTTATGTTTGGGCGGGAGCCTAGGCTGCCTATAGATGTTGCTTTCGGTGTGGAGGTTGACAGTTCTTCTCGGTCACTCTCCCGTTATGTACACGACCTGCGGCGAAAACTTCAACAGTCTTATGAACTGGCGGCGCAAGAAGCAGGAAAGTCGCAGAAACGACAGAAGAAATGCTAAGACGCCAAAGTACGTGGTGCAGCTTTGCAAGAAGGAGATCGGGTACTTGTGAGGGTAGTCGCATTCGATGGAAAGCATAAAATTGCTGACCGCTGGGAGAGTGAAGCATATGTGGTCATTCGGCAGCCCAACGGTGACATTCCGGTATTTGAAGTGCAGAAGGAGAGTGGAGATGGCAGAAAACGTGTGTTGCATCGTAACTTGCTCCTCCCCATTGGGGTGCTTGGCACTAAAATTATCGATGATGCGGATGATGTCCATCAGGATGTGGAACCGCCACAGCGACCGGTTCCGAAACCGAGGACGAGAACGTCTGTTAGACGTTCGCCCCCTCCCTCGCATGATTCAGACTCTGAGGATTCGGTTTACTGGTATGGAGCAGAGCAGGACAACTCATCAGGAGACGGCATTCATGGTGCTGTTTTGGAGGATGGGAATCGGGATTGTATCTCGCAGCATTCTGGTGACGACCTTGAATCTGTTGCTGGGATACGGAACTCCGAACTTCGAGGTGACGACCAGATATTAGATGAAGATATCGAAGTTTCGAATGTTCCTGGTGATCAAGCTACGTGCAGTAGCGATGATTTGCTTTGTAGTCCTGTTGATGCAGTGTCCAGTTCGATTGAACCGGAGTCTGGTGTCGTTGAAGAAGAGTCTTCATTCGATGAATCTACCGACCCGCAATTACGAAGGTCGACGCGTCATCGAACGCAACCCGATTGGTATAGTAGCGATCAGTACGTCAGTTCTATGCAGCCGGATTGGGTGAATCGTGTGAATGTGCTGCAATCGCTTGCTACAATGGAAATGTTCGCTGGTAAACACGATGAGGTGGCTAGTGCTGTATTGGAGATAGTACTTCATGGAGTTGGGAAATGATGTGGACATCATTTGCCATTGGAGGGAAGTGTGTGGCAGATGTAATATTTTGACGATAATCGGTTTTGACGTCTGGAGCCTCCGGTATTTTATCTGTGGTTTCTTTGCAGTGCTACCGTAAAGGTATGGTTATTCATATGCCAATCTTCACCTGCTCTGTACCTTTATCGGTGTCCGTGTTCTTTGCCTGTTCCAATCTTTTATCCAAATTACCTTTTCTGTCTTTCTATTGCTTGTGGTCAATGCGCTGTTTATCGGTACGTGCATATCGTGCGAGCGCCCCCTATTTAACCCGATTTTCTATGTGATTTTGTGCGCATTTCATTTTTGCTTTACTGTCGGGCGGACCTTATTGCAATACAGGCTTGCTGATCCGGGAAATTCGATTGTTCAGGTTAGTTTTTTTGTCCTTTTAGTATTAGGGTATTTTCTAGTAATATTTGTCATAAATGGGAGAGATTGATATATTTGCCACGTGTTATGCTATTTGGACAATAGGTATCCAGATAATGCGTAAAAATTGTTTGGGAAATATGTATCAAGATAACGCATGAATGTGTGATAAGTTTGGGTGCATGATCGGAGTTTTTAGAATATTGTCATTTACTGCGATAGTTTCATTTTTTTCTATTCATGAACCATTGTATTGAGAATATCACCAGTAAAGCGTGTTTATTTATACGCTTGTTATTTTGTGTATCTAGGTCCAACCCGTCACGAGAATTATATATACCATACGCAGATCTCTGTGAAGGAAGCCTCTGCCTTATAGATGGGGTAAGCCTTATATTTGTGTATAATGTCGTACTCGATTGTCTCGGATCGGGTTGCGAAAATATATTTCGTACCGGTTATCATGCATTGTTTATGGGTGTATTGTTTGATTCGTGTATTGGTTGCATAACTTTTCAATATACGGTGTTTGTTGGTTGATACTTTGAACAATAACGATAATCACGTCACATAGCGACAACAATGACGGCTGTATTAATAATTGGTTGTATGGTTGGAGTGAGCCTAGTGTTTCTTGTACTTGTTATTATATGAATGCGTTGTCATCTCATATTAATTCATTACACGTTGGCATGTTTAGTGCATGACAATGATATAAGATTATGATATTATTTATTATATTCTGATATATTGTGCTGGATTAAATTTGTTGTTATATTGTATTTATAGGGTCGATTTCCTTCTGGCTGATTCCTGTGTAACAATAAAATTGGAAAACAGAATCTCGCCTCGCAGTCCCTCATTGAGTACGTGTGACTGTTACATGTGTATGATGAGGCTGATAAGCCACATTTTGATAGAGAATTGGAATGTTCTAATGACAAAATTTCAAAATCACGGCGGGTTAATGAACAGCATAGTGACAAGGACATTTCCAAGTTGTTTGATAGGGCAGTAGATGAGTGTGATATAACTCAAGAGCCTGTGTGTTACTTTTGTAAGAATGGTGTTCATATGCGCAAATGGCGACCGCCAGATGTGTCACCTGATGATGAGTGGGAAGTTAAGTATCAGATTGTAGTACCAAATTCATATCGTTCAGATATCCTCAGACTAGCCCATGAAACACCTCTTTCAGGCCATTTAGGTGTTAACAAGACATATTACAAAATTTTAAATCATTTCTATTAGTCAAATTTAAAGAAAGATGTTACGAAATTTTGTAGGTCAGGCCACACATGTCACATGGTAGGAAAACCAAACCAAACCATATCAAAGACCCCTCTACAATCAATCCCTGCAGTTGAGGAAGCAAGGAAATATACTTAAATTGTGTATGATTTTTGTATTGTAAATAAATATTTGATTGTTAATCCTTGACTTCACACGTTTTTCTGTTACCTTAAAGTTGACGTAACAGTTACAGTATATATAGGCGATATTGTTTACATCCTACTCCGTCAAATGGTTTTCCATTCCCGGATAATTTTTAGTCGTACATTAAACGCTTCTTCTTCGGTGGCGTTGTGGGTTACAGCCTGGATCCCTCCATATATTCGTTCTACATAGCCATTCAAGTTTTCAAATTCGTTGGTACATTATCGTCCAGGCCAATATATTGGCATACTGATTCAAGTTTCTTCTGTAATCTATCTCGGGAAACCTTGTCAAATCTTGTACAAGTTCACTAAGCCTCTTTTCACAAAAGTTCGCTTCTGTCCCAATCGTGGAAATACGATGGGCAAGGTTATACGGAATATTCATCTCAATATGTCTTAGATGATTACTTTTGAAAGGAAGAAACTGCCTACTACTACCGATAAAAATCGCTGATTAGTTAGTTTTTGTTTTAGTTATCAAAATATCGAGAAATGTAAACTATTTACTCTGCTTTCCATGGTAAATTTGATCTTCTGATTAGCGCTTGCAAACTACGGTAGATGGTTTGTATATGACATTAGACTCCTGCCATAAGAGAAAACAATCGTACAAACATTGTGAGGAAGTGTCATATGTATATACATATACGTGTTTGGAATTTGGTACTAATAATGTCTTATACATTAGGACTTTCGATTAGAGATACGGAAGTTCTCCATGGATGACGACACGCTACCGAATATAGGATCTGAAGCACGTGTTTGACTCATTTGTATAACATTCATAATGTTCTATTATCCGAGAAACAATGTGTCACCCTCACATTAAAGATATGGGTTATTATGGATTTACTATGTTTCCCCTCCCAGTTTCGCTCTTCTCAGAGCGAGCGCTTGATAAGGCGAAGATCAAGTCAAGTACTCATTTTTTGTGCTGGTCCGTCTGTTCGATACGCAGACAAGAGTATATACAATTCAGGTGAAGGATACGCGAACGCGGAAGTGTCAGCAATTCAATATGACATCAACCCCAATTTCTTACAGGAATGGCGATCGTTTTGCAAATCGTACGCTATTTACGTCAGTCGAACGTTGCAACCATCTTAGTAAGTATTATAGATTATTGATGGAACGAAATTCAGGATAATGTACTACTTATTATTGACATGCAATATTATTTATATGGAAATATCAATATCAGAGAAAGCTAAAGCGAGTAGCTCTGTGTGTACCCGCAATGTACTGTGTGTACCCGCAATGTACTGTGTGTACCCGCAATGTACTGTGTGTACCCGCAATGTACTGTGTGTAGCCGCAATGTACTGTGTGTACCCGCAATGTACTGTGTGTACCCGCAATGTACTGTGTGTACCCGCAATGTACTGTGTGTACCCGCAATGTACTGTGTGTACCCGCAATGTACTGTGTGTACCCGCAATGTACTGTGTGTACCCGCAATGTACTGTGTGTACCCGCAATGCATCCAGCGCCTGTTATACATAAGCGAGTAGCTCTGTGTGTACCCGCAATGCATCCAGCCCCTGTTGTCAACATAAGTATCCCAAAAATTGTTCTATCGTCATGCAAATACGTAAGCAGTGTCCTCAAAAAGGAAAAACAGAAGTGAAAGATAGCATACTACTGAGTCGAATTACGTCAGAGATCTTCACGACTTACATTCGAACACAAGTTCGATTGCCATTTCGAAAAGGAGAGTCCGTTATTATTCTTGAGTGACCATCTAATTAAGAAGGCGACTCAGAAATACTGACCTTGACTGGTGCCCGTATTACCCTTAAAAAGTTCCCAGTAGGTCTTGTCTTGCTGATAATTGGCTGCCATCCCGTTCACTTCTGTCACCAGATACCCATGGGCACCATAATAGTGAACACCGAATCTATAAACAGATGGTTAGTAAATAAATACACAGGCGTATCAGTCTGATCGTCGATATACACTGTACAATACATCTAGCTGTTCTTGTTGCGACTTCTTAATTTACATTATGGATTAATCCATTATCAGTAGATCACATCAACATGTTGAAAAAAAGTAATACATGTGTTGAAATAATGCATACACCATTGCTAGAAAGTGAAACCTCAACTAATTCCATATATACAGTCAGGATGGCAAGTACCACCTTCTCCCTCGCCATCCCAAGTGCCTTAGAAAACAAGAGTCGTGAGCTCACTTATTACCCGGCTGAATGAATCTTTATAGTAGACTAGCCTAATATTCTAAAGTAAAACTAAGCAGTAATAAATCAGTTGCTATATGATTAATTGGCACTATGTAGTTAAGCCTGAAATCTTATTTCCAAGTTTAGCTATGCTTACATTGTTTAATTTCATGGTGATGCGTTTAGTTCAAATATTTGGGTAGAAACAACTATACATGGTATTACATACATGTATTGGTGCCTTCAGTAATAAGACAGCGGAAAGTATTCCGAGAGACAAATACGCCCCGACATGCACAAGGGTCTTACTTACATACACGTATAATAGTCAATTACAACACATATAAGGGAAGTGGGAAGAGGTGCCGACATACTGACTGCGTCACATGACTTCACAGAATAGCCTTCTGGTTAACCTATTCTAAAGCACATACCAAGAATCTAACGAGTCGTGATATGTGTTGTATCTCAGGTGCGCTTTTATTGTACCTGTTCATGTGGCAACTTGAATGACTAAAAATCTCAAAGCACAAAAACACGGGGATTCTTTGGAATCGCATGGACAATGTAAAAGAAATCCAGCGAATTTTAACTCAATATACATTCCAGACAAGGTAGATAACGTTTGGGGATGATGCAATGACCTTGACATTCGATCTAAAAATAACACACCTGTGATCTTTTTTGGTGAATGATAAGTTTAAGGTATATTCCAGGCCATGTTAGATCCAGTTTCGGAGAGCTATGCCCTTGACCTTACGGTTATTGACCGTGATATTAATACAACTAAAAAAAAAATCTTTGAAATAAATTGACTTAGCGGCTCATAAGTTATCATGCTAACAATAATTTGTGATGCACACACACACACACCGGACACGCCGGCAGCAAATGTATATCCACTGATCAAGGTTCAGGATGGGGAAAATAATAGCTTTCATTTTACCTAAGCCAGCAACAAATCTGTGAAGTTTTGAGCGGTTTGATGAATAATACCTCAACAAAAATAAAGCACAGAGAAGCTATTATCTGATCGTCTATTTACAACTGTTGTATACCGTCCTTGTTGTCTGGTATAGTCCAATACCGGCAGTATATATATGTAAGAAGAAGACACCAACACAACACGTCAAGCTTGCACATATGTATTCTAGAGACAACGTGGTCAGCAGTCTGCCTACAATCGGCGGGAAGGATAGGTCACATGACCTGACGTATGTACCGAAACACGTGGGGCTAAATATAGATTTACGTATCTAGGGTCATAATACAACATCTCCCTTCTTGAAAATAAAGAAAATCGGTTATCGATAATCAGTCTTCAGTTGCATTAATGTATCTAATGTTTTTTGCAAAATAGAATTACTCTGACGAAGTCATTTCTCTGAAAATAATTCAATGTTCATATTGTCCATATTCGATGTATAGTAAATGTCATTGATCACATAATGTCTTTGAAATAAAATATCATTTGAATGGAAATCAAGTTCGTGTTGAATTAGTTAATTCAATTATAGTCCCTAATCACGATAGCATCCATTCGATGTTCATTGTAATGACATAAAAGTTCACTGAATCAGTTAAATAAAATGATCATCAAGCACATGCATTTCATGCTTAGAGTTCAATTAGATATGATCATTTATAATCACTTACAAGTTAAGCTTGTTTGGTGCCTTAACGACTCTGCCGGATGTCGTGCGATATTCACCGGAGGTAGAATCACAAGTCGGAGTCGCGTGGGTAACTGAAGGCACGTTTGAATTATTCACAGGATTGTTTTCTGCCATGGTAGGTTCAACATCTTCATCAAACCTGAAGGTTTCTCCTGTTGGTCGTATATGACGTCTGTTACGTCGATAATGCGCACCGGATTGTCCTTCAACAACGTAGGACCTAGGTTGTTGTACGCATTGTTGTTTCACGATCGCTGGTTGCCAGCGCTTGGATGTCGGATGTTGAATCCTCACACTCTGGCCTGGTGTAAGTTCTGGGAGAGGTTTTGCCTGTTGATCGTAAGGTTTCTGCCACTTGTGTCGTCGATCACGAAGCTTACGCGATATTTCCTCTTCCTTTTCTTTGTTAACACAAGGAAGATTCGACTGAACCTTCCGATTAAACATAAGTTCAGCAGGAGAAGGAAGTCCTGGTCCTAATGGTGTCGTCCTAACACACAACATCGCGAGAGCTGGATCCTGACGAGATTCCAGTACCTTTTGCAAAGTTTGTTTCGCGACGTCAACATATTTCTCGGCCTTTCCGTTGGCTTGAGGGAAATAGGGACTACTCGTTGCGTGTTCGAATCCGTACTGCTTGGCAAAGTTCTCGAATTCTCTCGAGTCATATTGCGGCCCGTTGTCACTGACTACAATATTTGGTACACCGTACTCAGATAGAACTTCTTTCATGTTTCTGATCACATTAGTTGCGGAGGTAGAAACAAGTTTCCTGATAACTGAGAACGAACTGTAGTAATCTACCATGAGTAGATAGTTGTCGCGAACAAATCAGTGCCAATGATTCTCCATGGCTGTTCCGCTTCGAGTTGAATCAGTGGTTCCTTCTGTTGAGATTTCTGGTTGTGCTGGCATGCATGGCAACTTCGCACGAGTTGTTCGATATCAGCATTGATACAGCACCAGAAAACTGATGTCTTTGCGCGTAGTCGGCATTTGTCGATGCCTTGGTGACCTGCATGAAGAAGTTGGAGAACTTCTGGCTGTAGCTGTTTTGGTATGATCACGCGGTCTGCCTTGAGGAGTACACCGTCATACACGCTGATCTCGTCGCGATAGTTCCAGAACTCGTGTAGCTCCGGTGGACACTCGCGCCGTACATTTGGCCATCCAGCTGTGACCATGTCTTTCAGGGTACACAGCAGAGTATCCTTGGAAGTCAATTCCTTGATCTGTTGGAGTCTAGATTCTGTCACGTTCACTAGCTCATGCACCGTTACATCCATGCCTGGAATTTCTGCACCGGGGATCGGGGCTCTTGATAGCGCGTCTGCGACAGGTATATGTTTACCCGGAACATACGTAACGGTGAAGTCATATTTCTGGATCCGGAGTAACATTCTCATAAGCCTTGGAGGGGCGTTGCTCAGTGATTTGCACATGATGCTCTCCAGAGGTTTGTGGTCCGATTCGATGGTCACGTGTCGGCCATAAACGTAGTGATGGAAGCGTTCGAGTCCAAATACAATCGCGAGCATCTCACGTTCGATGTTACAATAGTTGGATTCAGTTTCTGTCAAGCTTTTGCTTGCATACGCGATTGGATGTCCGTCCTGGAAGAGTGCTGACCCTACACCGCGTTTGCTAGCGTCTGTCTGTACCGTTAAGGGTTTCTTCGAGTCGAAGAAGGCTAGTACGTTACTAGAACTAATTGCCTCTTTGAGTTTCTCGAAGGCCAGTTGATGTTCTGGGCCCCATCGGAAATCTATGTCCTTCTTTGTGAGGTCCCTCAGAGGTGCTGTGATGGTGGCCAAATTGGGTGTAAAGCGTCCAAGATAATTGGCCATTCCGAGGATTGATTGAAGCTCTGTCACCGTTTGTGGTGGCTTCATATTAGTGACGGCAGAGACCTTGTCAGGGTCTGGTTCGAGTCCGTCCTTGGTAATGTAGATTCCGAAGAACTTTATTCGATGCTGTTTGATCACACACTTGTCCGGGTTGAGTCGAATGCCAATCTCAGCAACGCGTTCAAGTACTCCGATGAGGTTCCTATCATGTTCAAGTTGGGTCTCCCCATATACCACAATGTCGTCGGCTATTCCGATTACACCCTCCAGTCCTTCGAATGCTTGGTCAACCTTTTTTTGGAACACGTCTTGTGCTGATACAAGGCCAAACGGAAGCCGTTTGAAGCAATACCGACCGTATGGGGTGTTGTACGTGGTGAGTAGTTGAGACGGTTCATCAACCAGGACGTTCCAGTACCCAGATCTCGCGTCTAAGATACTGAAGACCTTAGCATCGGTCAATTTCGGCAAGACGTCATCGAGCGTTGGTGTATAATGATGTTCTCGTTTTACCCATTTATTTAAGTCACGTGGGTCTAAACACACTCGGAGATCACCATTTGGCTTAGTGACATAAACCAAACTGTTCACCCATTCTGTCGTAATATCCACTTTCTTGATAATATCAAGATCCTCCATACGTTGTAATTCGTGCTTCAGTGGTTCCTTAAGTGACTCAGGGACGCGTCGCGGTGGGTTTATGACGGGCTCAGCGTCCGGTCGTAGTTCAATATGGTAGTTTCCAGGGAATAGACCGACGCCTTGAAAGCATTTCGCATATTGTTCCAGGATGTCCTTCTTGGCATCACCGGAAATGCCACCAAGATTCACTGGTTTGTCCGAGTCACGTTGGGTGTGAACACTGCAAATGTCACTGTCTTTGTGACATGCCTGGCAGGTTGTACGATCCTTACAGTTGAATGTCACCAGTCCTAGGTCTATACATGTGCTTAGACCGAGAATCGTATATCCGTCAGCTTCGCTGATGTGAAAATCTGGCCTCACCGTATTCTGTAGATGGAAGCATTGTATTTCACTGACACCGTATTGTTTAATACGCGATCCACCGTAAGCTGTCAGCTTCGCGGTAGACGGCTTGATGCCGGTCGGCTGTCCATGCCCATCGACACATTCAGGGAACAAGCGTTTGTAGACCCTGATTGGCATAACGTTCGATTGTGCGCCTGTGTCAACCTTACACTTGAGTGTACAGGTACTGTCTTTCGTTGGTACACGAATACTAGCGAAAGCTTGATCGCGAAGTCCATCTTTATAGATCGTTTCCAGAGTTATCTTACCGGAAGTAGTGACTTGCCGTTGTCCGTGTTTGGAGTCAGTTTCCACGTTAACCACGTCAAATACAAATTCTTCAAAGCTGTCAGAAACGCTACTGTCCGCATCATTTCCGTCGGTGACAACATGAACTTGTTTTCGTCTGTTGTGCGGTTTTCGCGACAGGGATCGATGATGAGCTTGAGATCGGTTTTGTGAACGTGGACGTCGCCCATTGTAGCTTGGCTTGGATAAGCAAACTGTCGACCAATGGTTATTTTTCCACAGATGTCACATTTCGATCCTAACGCGGGACATTTCGCATCACGTCCGTGATTGCGACCACAGTTCCAACATTGTCCTTTTTTAAAGTTTGGTTTGCTGGTCTGCGTACGATTTTTATCATCATACTGTCTGTCATTTCTGCTGACTAAATGAACAGATTTAGTAGTATCCTGTATGTCATTCATCTGGTTTTGAGTTGCCTCAAAACTTCGCACAAGGCTGAGAGCTTGATCTAGTGTTAGTGTTTCATCCTTAGAAATTAATTTCCTTTGAACACTAGTGTTATGCACACCGGAGATCAAGGTGTCAAGTAACTGTTCATCCGTATTGGTGAAATCACATTCTGATGCAATAACTTTCGCCCGTGTCATGAAGGCATCGATTGATTCCTTTGGCTCTTGTTTTAGAGCCCGCAGCTGGAACCTGGCAACACGGAAGTTTGATTTTGGTCGAACAAAGTTGTCAAATTTGGACCAATGAACGTCTAGTTTCTTTTTCTGAGCATCGGATAGTGTCCATCCTTCGCGAATATCACGACCGTCCTCACCAACCCATAACATAAGATACTGGACCTTAATTTCCTCCTGTTTTGCCGCTAAAGGCCCGTTGAAAATAAATTCACATGCCTGTTTGAATTTTCGGAATGTTTCTGGGAGGTTGTTAGATTTCCAGTCTATGCTAGGGATCGGTATACCTGTGTAAGTTCTGCCATGGCTCAATGTTGATATTCACAATAATTTATTTCAAGAAAATCCGTAGTTTCAGTTGCTTTCGTTTCCACAGAATCGGGTAAATGTATAACGTAAACCCATTCAATAAGTCTATAATGGTGGATGACAGTTTGTTTACAGAATTTTCCCGTTTGGCGGAAAATCGGCTGATCGTGACGTAAGTGTCTATGCAAATGAGTCAATAAATGCATATATTTCCGACAGCGTGGTCGATCCAGCTAAGCACCAATTTAAGAAAGTTCCTGGTTTTATTTCATGAAGTGTCAATAAATGTCTTACCTGGCCCATAGGCACAATTTGCTCCTGTAGATCCAGATGTTTTTCCAGTGTAAAGTTTCTCAAAATGGAGAGCTGGCGAAATGTCAATGTCTGTAATTAGACACAATGTCACTCAGACACATAAATTCGTTCAGTCGATTGTATAATCCTGCATGTTCAGAACAGTTCTTAATCCAGTACCCTCGCTCGTCCGTAAACAGCAGGGGAAAATGTCCTTTTTCTCGCCGCCTGGAGAGGTCAACTTGAGCACCGGGAACTGTATGCCCGTGACAGCAGAAAAGTCCGTGGTCTGCTCGGGGTGTCTGGCTCGCTTGTACAACGAGTACATGTGCAATGTGCTGCGGTAAACTCAGTGTTTCAGTCCAGTGAGTCCACGTAATTAATCCAATGCAATGATGCTGTGAGCGATGGATAAGTTCATTATTCTGACACCATGTTGTATACTGTCCTTGTTGTCTGGTATAGTCCAATACCGGCAGTATATATATGTAAGAAGAAGACACCAACACAACACGTCAAGCTTGCACATATGTATTCTAGAGACAACGTGGTCAACAGTCTGCCTACAATCGGCGGGAAGGATAGGTCACATGACCTGACGTATGTACCGAAACACGTGGGGCTAAATATAGATTTACGTATCTAGGGTCATAATACAACAACCACATGGATAACACAACAGTAAAGTTTCGAGATATTTGCTTTAATAATCAGAACTCAATACACACAAATTTAGACTCAGTTTCTGAAGCTGTGACCCCCCCCCACACACACACAGCAATTCTATATTGCCTGACCGCGGTGTCCGGAGGAGAATATTAACATGTCATGATAGCGAGGAAAATGCCGGTGAGCTGACAGGAAGTCACATGCAGATAATCTGACTACATTTCTCTCAAACAAGTCGACAGGATGAAAGCAATCGTACCCCAGTTGACCATATCGCTTGATGAATTTCAATTTAATATCCAATAAATTTTAGGATATAACATTTTGGTAGAAGACATACACCAGCGCTGGATACATTATCAACGTGTAAGAATCTTTGAGGAGTCAAGTCCAATCGCCCGAGACGGTTTCTCGATAAACGAGTAAACTGATAAATATCTCATCTCGAAGGGTCCCGGTTTATCTCTATTGATTGTCGTCCTGATTTGCTTTCGAAGCACAAGACCATTTCGATCCCACTTGAAGTAACTCGACTTGTTTCGAGGATGGAAACGAGATGCCTTCAAATGAAGGTTTGAACCATTCGGAATGCGTATGTTTGTCATATATATACTTCTCCGTGGCGAGAATAATCTCGGCGAGCACATATGACATAAAGCATGGATAATATACTAGATTAAGCATGAGTCATTCAATATTATTTTGATATTTCTTCTAGAGGTCTGCAATTTCACTACACGTTATGTATGAAAAGGAAGAAACCAACTCACCAACTCAAATTATATAAGCTGGCTCATTATTATTCAGTGTAACTTGTTTCGAATAATTATTTGATAACATCTTGACATGAAAATTAAGATACCACGTTTCGTCATAGATTTCTCAGGTATTCAGATATACAGTGGCTTTGAAGACCACACGAGGGGCTGGTAATTGTCTGGCAACCGGAGAATATAAATATAAACCTTCGATCGAAATGTTTGAGCATTTTCTACCAGCCGTTCATACAGACAGCACGCGATATCGTTGATACAAAAATATATGTGACGGTTGGTCTGAAGCATGATTGCACTCTGAATTGAGCTGTAATTACTTTCATTATTTGGTAAAATTTCTCGACACCTGAAGTCAGAAATAAATAATAGAACGTGAGTATGTTATCAAGCACGCCAAAAGTATTGTTTCAACATTTGTTTCAAAGAAATTAACCCCTGTTGTTTCAAGCGGACGGTTTTACACAGACCGACTGGTGTGTGAATTATCAACATCTTTAGTTCCGAACGTCAGTATTTCCGCTAACGTCTTCCAGGTAATGTTATATCAGAATAAACTGTGTTGATATAATCTCATTATTTGAACTATATAACGAGATAGTAGTTCTTAGAATCTCTGCGTTGGATAATATCAAATTATCAAACAAACGCCGAGGTTAATACAGCGGTCAAACACTTAACATAACTTTCATTTTTCGATTGAAAGGATCCATGTTTGGTTTAAAATAATTTTATAGAAAATAATTAACGCATGCTTCCATTTCAGTGATAGTCAGGTCATATTCAGGTGATGTGTCATTTATTCCGTGTCGGATGCCAGGCAGATAATCAATTAATTATCGATGTGGGAGAGAAACATTCAATTATATATTCATATTTATATAGATAAATGAAACGTATTCTTTCAACTGGATTCAGGAAAAATTAGGACATAAATAGATCGATTAAACCTTGAATAACATGAAAACACATTTTCAAAATAATTCGTTGTTCTATTTTGTACCACGATATACACTCTGATCGCCTAAGAAGCTAAGAAACGGCCAAAGTAAAGGTAACAAAGGATGGCGGTGTCGATTATCTAACTACGACAACCCATAGTGCCACGGAATCTGTGCTGTATCAAGAATGTGTTAGCATGAAATAAGCGTCAGATCTGACATTCAATAGCCAGACGTAGTCCATCCTGGGTCAATAATCCAATAATTGTGACACACGGCACGAATAGGACCACAACTCCAGTAGGCATAAGATGTGTAAGAGATAGACCGCCACTAGCGTTTAATTATGGCGGAAAAAACCCTGACTTTCCTATAATCAGTTCGTATCATAGGTCATTATTCGAGTAAATATCCAGGTCATTTTGTTCAGTACGTACATTTCAAGTTTTGTATGTAACTGTCCATACGCAGACCATGTATTTCTTGCGTTACCCGATGTCCAATTGCCTTTATCCTATCTGCCCTGGGTGATTTGGGATTTATCGCAGCCTGGGGGGGGGGGGGGGGCGGAAAGTGCCCCCCTACATATTTTCTCTACCACTAAGGCTAGAGCACTGAAACTTAGCACACAGTATCTTTGGTTCAAGCTCTACCGGGAAATGTAAAAACATCCAAGATGGCCCCCATGATGACGTCACAGTGACGTCATTTTCTCGGAAGCCATTTTTCGGCCTTTTTGGGGTGGATTTTTCGAAATTTCCATTTTTCCGATTTTTCTCTCGAAAAAAATCTAATAAAATATAGAATAATTAGTTTTGCATAAATAAAATACTTGCAAGACCTTTTAGGCAGGGAAAATATGAAAAAAATGGAGCGAAAAGATTGAAAAACACGACTCTCGCGGATACCACATGGCCGCCATTTTGAATTTACCCATGATCCTCTGCCCAGGGGTATATGAAAATAGGCTCAAAATGACCCCAATAAGATAAGATTAAAAGTCACCAAGTTTCAGCCTCCTCGGTTTTGTCGTTTCGGAGCAGCAGAGGAAAGTTCACTAGGGGGGGGGCACTTTCCGCCCCCGAGGCCAGGTAGGGTTAAGAACCTTGGCTTTGGAGGTTCTATCAAATGATCCCCAAAACTCATACTTTTTTATGCTAACTTGTTGTAAGAGGTTATATTTGACATTTAACATCGGTTTACCGTTTTGGGAATGGACGAAGTTAAAACCCTGAAACTCCACAATCGCATGCCTGTTTGGAAACGGCGAAGGCCGTGACCTGCTGACCCATGACGTCGGAATCATGATTACGATTGTTCGTAGCTAGCAATCGTATCAAATGTTTTAGCAACCTCGCCACCAGGGGTCGCTATACGCTGGAAAATGGAAGCTTCACGAACCTCTGGTACGACGGTCGTTGAAAGTGGGTCCCATAATAAATTGAAAAATTCTTTCAAGTGGCCCCTTCTGGTTCCATTGGAACATATCTTATTCTTTATAAAACGTCAGTCATGAGTCATTTTCATGGCCAGTGTCATAACCTCATGACGTCAGAATAGAAAATGTTTCGCAAGAATGCATAAAGAATTCTGGTAGTTTACGTCATCTTTCAGACGCGCTCGTAACATCCATGACGCCGGGACGTCGGCTTGATCTCCACAGATACGCTCTCGTTATGTTCTAAATTCTAGGGTTTTGTGTGCTATCGTACTGCTGAGCGCCGTCCCAGAGCATAGGGTGCACTCCACACTAGGCCATGGTTTCGCATAAATGGCCCCTCCCTAATTTCATAATAAGGAAGGTCGCCTGTTTTTGACAGCATGGTAATTCTTCTTTCCTTTCTACTAGCTAATATCTGTAGTATCACCCTGCTGGACGTCACCATTTCTTCAAACGAGGATATAACAATTGCTTGCTTATCGCATCTACGCGCCACTACAGAGTTAATTGTTTTCTGAATTGAATATCTGGCAGGACAAAATCTTCACTTTTTCGGGGAACGAAAATGATGATTCCCTTATGGCGGTAAAATTTTACAAAAAACGAGTAGGTCGACCCCCTGATTTTTTTCGCTTTTTAAAATACCCGTTGGACGGAGAAACTTTCACAAGACTAGCAAGAAAATCATTTCGTTTGTTTTCTCTGGATGGTGGGTCGAATTTGGCACATTTTCGTACATTTTATGGAGTTTTTCAGAAAAGTTGAAGAAGGTTTAAGGAGGATTGCACGTCTTTCCTTTTCAATTTGAATAGCCCACTTGTCTCCTTGAATAATGGCATGGGTGTGCCCATTCAGAAAATATATACTTTCACAGGGGTTTTGTTAAAGATTTTACATATATTTGAGGCCGAAGACCCGAACTCCTGTCTATATTAACCGCACATCATTTAGGTGTGGAATGCACCCATAGTAGGGAGGACAGGACCGGATGTTCTACACGTAGTTTCCATTTAACGTCAGCAACGTTACAAAGCCATAACGTAATGCCTCTGTTGACGTCATGATGATGCCGTCATACCCAGTTGTTGTGCAACGTACGTCACAATAGGACGTCCGACACAACCGACTAGTCAGCATTATACGACGTGATCGTAATCAGACTGTGATGTCACTGATTACGGGTTACGGTTTTAATATGTTTTATTGGGTTAAAAAATCCAGTTTGTCACTTTTCGTAGAAAAACAATCAACTTGTTCTTTTCACAGCTCCTTTGTATGTTTTCATGCAAAGTGTTAAGGTGTTTGGTAAAACCTTTAACCCTACCTGGCCTGGGGGGGGGGGGCATTATGGCCCCCCTACCAAACTTTCTGCACTATCTCCGGAACGGCAAAAAATGGAGAGCTGAAACTCCGTGACTTTATAGTTTATCTTATTGGGGTCATTTTGAGCCTATTTGCATAACCCCCCGAGCAGAGGATCATGGGTAAATTCAAGATGGCGGCCACGTGGGGTACCAGAAAAGTGATGTTTTTGTCATATTTCTGAAAAATTTCTGCTTTTCCGCGGTGAAAAGTGGGCAAAAACTATTTTATTTCATATCACATTAATATTTGCTAATTTTTCATGCAGTTTTTGTGGAGAAATTGCAAAAATAAAAAAATCCGAAAATCCGACCGAAAAATCGACCAAAAAATGGCGTTTTTGAAAATGGTCACTGTGACGTCATCAAAGCGGCCATCTTGGATTTTTCTGGTAGGGCTTGACCCAAGGGTATAGTGCAATAAGTTTCAGCCCCCTAGCTCAAGGGGTAAGAAAAATAATTAGGGGGGGTCATTTCGGCCCCCCCCCAGGCCTGGACAGGTCCCAAAAAGCCCAGGGCAGATAGGGTTAAGGGCATTGATTGCACAACCTTTACGAACCACTTCTGCCACAGGCGTGGTCTTTTAGAATAGTACTATTCGGAAAAAGAAGTCAACAATGTAGAAAATGTTTCTAGACAATCCGTGGTTCCTTGTAAGTCTGGTGAAGGACTGAATGAGAAGGAATAGATTCTGAATTGGGCGTCTTGATATGACGGTTCATTTGGACTATCGTTTGTCTTGATATGACGGTCCATTTGGACTATCGTTTGTATCCTTTGAGTCCTATACTGAGAAGATCTTATATTGGGGTTATCAAAGGTAAGGAGACCGTATATGTGGTGTTGGTGAACGAGAAAGAACGAGCATGGAAATGCCATTTTTATTAATTTTCCATATAGTCGTATTAATGAGAAAACAGACACTCCCATGAATATGCGACAGAATTAGGGGTGATAACCTCATGCTGTTTTTTTGTCAATTCAAACGGTAACTCCATGCAGACTGGTCGTAAGCATGGCTCTTTGTGCAGAGGCCGCCACTTGCAACTACCTTGTTGAAGCATGAAGGTCCCAACGATAACATAACAATACAGTAATTTGTGATAAATAAGTTTTGACCGCTCCCCTCTTGCAGGAAATTAGCCTAGTTTTATGTTTACTATGATTTATCCTTTTAATTTGGTGCTAATGTAATTATATGAATTAGGTTTTTGGATTATGGACGCGGAAATTCTTTAATGGACGACGGCTGAATATTGAATGACGGACTAAACGCTTGTATTTTTTATAAAAAAAAACTGTAAAAACTGCGACATTCTTGTTGTAACGAAAATGCTCATGACCTGGAGAATGTAATTTCCCTTCTACGCTGACATTCTAAACAGCATTGTGAATGACCGACAATGGTGGATATTCGACTTACCTGTATTAACTGTGCGCTGAAACTTCCAGCGAGGGACGTGAAAATACCCCTGACACGCATCTTGCATCGAAACCGGGCGAGAGAAGTCGAATTCTGTTGATCTGACACGAAATCCGCCTGAGTCTATACTTTCGCTATATGGAGGCTGACATGTTTGTGCGTGCAATGGATTCTGGGAGCCAGAGCCTATATAAGACGCAGAGAATGGACGTTCGGCATTCTGTCTCAGACAATCGGCGGGTAAACATCGTGCGGGAGAGCACAGAGACAGGATCGCCGCAAATGTGCCGAATGTGCCGAAAGTGCCGAATTGACTGCCAAAACAGCGCTGAACCATCCGCCGAAGGGTTCGAAAGCCGAGAGCTGAGCCATACCTTGGGGATAATAGGTACTAACACGCACAGTATCTGATGACGAGACGAACCGACAGACGGGGATAAGATACTAACTCGCACAGTATCTGAAGACGAGATGTCCATCAGCGGGAAATACAGAGCACCAAATATTCCACACTGCAGCCCATCACACAAATTCCATTTTACATGATTACATATACTTGCTCACATACAAGATCGTCGGCCTTAGGGACGGAATAGATCTAACCACACTCACCTACACTAGTTACCTACAGGCCTCGGCTAGAGGTGACGGATAACACAAGCTTACATCCACTGTACATATTTACACTGCCGCAGACCAGGGCATTATTACCACATATATATGCAGACAATCTGAGCCTATTAACTCGCCCTTGGGTCCACGCCGTAGAGGGGCCGTTGCCGAAGACAGGTCGCCGAAGACGGGTCTCCGAAGTCGGGCCGCCGAAGACGTGAAGTCTGCCGAGCCGAAGACGGGTCGCCGAAGACGGGCCGCCGAAGACGTGAAGTCTGCCGAGCCGAAAGGGGTCGCCGCCGAATTCGTGCCGCCGGAGACCCGAGGTCTGCCGAGTCGAAAGGGGCTGCCGCCGAAGACGCTGGTGTGTGCCGTACGGGCCGACGCCGCCGAAGGGCTACTGCTGGGAGAGGCAGTGATACGGAGAACATTCCAGAGACAATTAATAACGCTTGGATGAACTGGGCCGTGTAACCTTAGACACGGTAGACGTTCCATACAGTCCGGGGCTACTCCTACGACCGGAAAGGAACCAGTGGCACCGTACCATACCACCACGAAAGCCAGTCTGGACGAGACTGGGGCGTGACGCGTCATAGATGGGGTCTCTTGTATATATTGTATATTATTCGTCTTTCTCTTTAAGATAAAGATAACACTTAAAGGTCAGCCCAAACGCTCTGAGGTCAAAAATATAAAAAAATAGTCCTTTCGATTCTGAAAATAATGATATTTTTTTCATAATTTTGTGCAGTCTGATTGGCGAGATATTGCCGTTTGAAAGGTGAAAATCGCTCTCCAGTCAATTCCAGCTGTAACGTCACGGAGGGAAGCCGTCTTGTATTCTCTATGTTAAAGCCGTATACCACAGTCGTAAGTAGCTGCTGATTTCTGGAGATTTTCGGAGTATCGGGGCATCATTTGTTAAATATGCCGCGACGTTGTGTAGTGGGAGGTTGCAGTTTTACTACAGATGACGGTGTTAGTATTCATTTGTGGCCTAAAGACGAGAAAATCGCTGCAAATTGGACGAAATTTGTACGCAACACGAGAGTGTGGAAAGAGGGCCCGAGCCAGTACTCGTATAATTTTCTCGGCACATTTTGACAGAAATTAGACATCATTCGAGGACATCTACAGCGTAGCAGTTGAATTCGGGTACAAACCAAAACTAAAGAGAACAGCTATTCCAACTATCAAACCAAAGAACAATCAGAATGTGACGGCGAGGAAATCGGACAAGGAGAATCTATCACGGACATCGGCTGAACGAACCTAGCCTGCAAGCGAGGCCTCGGGCAGGGAGACGGCTGTACATGCCCTGCTCGCTCTCGCGTGGCATTTGTTGCTTGAGCACCTACAGGTTAGACTGGATGAGTCTCTATTTCATATATACTATTAATAATAATAAAATGATCTTTTATAAATATATATACGTTTGATAAGTAAATAAATAAAAAACACCAATTGGAGTGAATGGCTGTAGATACAGAGGTGATAATAATACTTTCATAATCCTTTGACATTTGAGATTGTGGGAATATCATTCGATTTCAATTTAATTGAGGTAATTTGTCGAAAATTGAGCAAATGTGAATGCCGATCCACTCACCACGGCTTACTTTTCGCCATGAATGTCCAAAGTTTTTTTATCAAACTATATAATTCTGAAATTGGTATTTCATGGGGATTATGGGAAAACAAACAAAATTCAAATCGGACGTATATCAGTAGAGTTATCAACAGTTCACTGTCCATACTGCCGAATCCCGGAGTTTATCCCTTCGAAAAGGCTGCCTCGGTCAGTAACAACAATAACAACACAGATGTGCTCGTTCTTTACATCACAGAATCGTTCTACATTCAATACAGTTTGAAATATATGGACATTTGGTCTTATAGATGACGATAATAAGGTTTCCAGTCAAGTTGCATACCAATCTGTATTCAACAAACGATCTCTCCGAATCCTGTCGTCGTCGAGTTCCACGTTGTCAGAGTGGTTGTCACTGTCAGAATCGGAGCCGTACGGCTCAAACTGATAGGGCTGAATTCCGCCGTTGGTCTGCAAACAACTGTTAATTTGCCCGTCATCATCCTCCTCTATGTCTATTTCATCTTCTTGGCGAAAAATATTTCCATCTAAGCAGCTGATATCGCTCGAATCGACATCTGAACCGGAGCTCTGACTGCACTCGCTTTCCATGTTATCCGCTGTTTTTTCTCGGGCAACTTCCCTGCGTGACGTCATCAACCCAGCTGTTAAAGTGTGAAAAAGCCCACTTTGCTACCATATTACGTGTGCTTCTGATCAGATTAGAATTTTTTCAATATTTTTTTCATACAAAGTGAAGTATGAACTATGATTTTTAAGGATTCTTAGACCAAAAAAAAATCCGTTTGGGTTGACCTTTAACGATAACTACCTCAAGAATAGGGATCTTTATTACAGGTGTTGTGCGCTTACAGAGCTGTGTACATAGCAGAATACAATATTATTACTTTATTATTGCCTTGGTTGTTTCTACAGGTCCCCCCATCCTACCTCCTCGATCCAGACAAGGTGACAGGTTGAATCGGACCTTCCTCGTTGGCCAATTTCAGTCATACGAGACTGCGTTCACATCAGCCTCAAGTCTCGTGTTCATCGCAAGGATAGACGTTTTCTGACCGCTCGAACGTCACATTGTGAATAATTCATTTAAAATATGAAATATATGAACACGTAATTGAGTAATTATTTAATAAGTGAAAATACATAGAAGTTGCGATGTTAACAATTCCGTCAAATTGATTGATTGATAAATTGAAATCTTATAATGAATTAGTTGTGGATCTAATATTTAATATTGTATTTTTAGACAGCAAAATAAAATTCCATGTAGGTGCGTATGTCATATTTGAAATGATAGTACCGGTTTATTCTCTCATAAACCCACATGGGTGATACAGGAGGTACTTGTTCGGTGCTTTATACAATATTAAAATGAATTGGGCATGATTTTTTCCATTTTTCTGATATCTTATAGATTTCTGGATTGATTTTCTCATAAATCTCCATGCCGATTTTCTATAAACGTACGTAACATTGCCCATAAGTTTGATTGAATTGAATTGAATACTTTATTCACCATACAGGAGCATGTGCATGAAATATTTAGCTAATTTATAATAATGATACATATGACGGGAATAAAACCCTAAAGGGCTTGTTTTATCCCAGGAATTAATATATTGAGTAACAGTGTTTAGCAGTGAGAGTATAGTATATAATTTAAACAGATTGGTGAATAAAGATAAGTAAAGATATAGTGTCAGTCATGGCATGTGGTGGACATATACTACGTATTCATGGGCAAAGATAAATATAGGTTTGGCAGTGACAGTCATGGCATGTGTAGTGGACATATTTCGTACATTATATAATATCCAAGTATATAGATCTTACGTTATAACAGTAGATATAAATAAATCAATATTAGGTGGTGGGCCGATATACACACACGTGAGCAACAGACAAAATGCATATTCGAGACCCTCTTAGAACACTGCATCAATAAGATGTTTCCTTACTTCTCGTTTGAATAATGATGTTGACGTTATAGATTTTAAGTTGGAGGACAAAGCGTTCCAGGTTCGGGGGCCTTTCAGTTTGACGGTGAAGAATGATAGTTGCGACAAACAGAGTTCTCTGTAAAGATTGAGATTTGAATGCCTGGTCGGGTAATGGTGTATTGCCGACTGTTTAGTAAAGCAGGTAAGATATAAAGAGGGAACAAAGACTTTGTGGTAAATGAATTTGTGAACAAATATTAAAGTGAGGTAATCATTAATTTTTGTCAAAGGTAAGATATTTGTTTGCTTGAAAAGAGGCCTTGTATGAGAATACTTATCACTCGAGCTAATTATCCTAATAAGTCATTTTTGCAGTAAGACCAGTGGTTGTAGATGAGAAGGGAACGTGTTAGCCCAGACCAGATTACAATACGAAGTGTAAGAATAAAATAATGAGTAATACAACATAGTTAACGTCTGTCTATTGAGACAGTGTTTAATATTGTTAATTACACCAATGTTTCTGAATAATTTTGAGCATAGTTCATCGATGTGTGTTTTCCAGTTGAGCCTATCATTGAAGTAAATTCCCAGAAATTTATAACTATTAACTTGTTCGAGCTCATTGTCAGAAATAGAGAGCTTTGGAAGGCTTTAGGGTGAATTTCGAGTTGGCTTTATGATGATGTACTTTGTCTTCAGAATATTGAGTGATAATTTATTGCAGGCGAACCATTCTTAGAGCTTGCGAAGTTCATCAGACATTGTTTGAATTAAAATGATTGGATCAGGGTTCGAATATGTTGTACTTGTGTCGTCGGCAAAAAGTATAATGTGAAGAACATCGGAGACGCTGACAATATCATTTATATAAATCAAAAAAGGATAGGACCGAGTATTGAGCCCTGTGGCACACCACGGGAAATCGATTGGGGTACTGATAATGTGCTGTTCAGAGATACACACTGGGTTCTAGAAGTTAGATAACTACGAAACCATTCGTTGGTTGGTCCCCCGAAACCATAATAATCGAGTTGATGCAAAAGTATTTCATGATTGACTGTATCAAATGCTTTGGATAAATCTATGAATGTAGTTATGCTGTATTGTTTGGCATCTTTTGCGGTGATTAATTGATCATATAAAGAGAGTACAGCCAAAGAAGTTGAATGATTGGCGCGAAATCCAAATTGATTTGGGCATATTATGTTATTTTCTTCTAGAAAGGAGTTCGTTCTGTTGGCCACAAGTTTCTCTAATATCTTACTAAAGCATGGAAGAACAGACCTATAGTTAGATATGGAGTTGGTATCACCAGTTTTGAAGACAGGAGTGACTTTAGCAATCTTAAGATCATCTGGGACTCACCGCGTTTGGAACTATAAGTTCATGATTGAAGATATTGAAGCAGAAATGTGCTTTGAAACAGGTTTAAGCAGTGACAAGCGGATCCCGTCAGTGCCCGGTGATCCCTTCTTCAGTTCGGCGATAACATTAACAATTTCCTGTGGTGTGTACGGTGCTAAGAACAGTTCATTTTGGAACTCTTTAGTAAGGAAATTTTTAAAATTTGTGGATACATTTGGGATCTTGGAGGCTAGCTTAGAGGCAACAGTACAGAAATATTCGTTCATGTAATTTGCTATCTCAGAGGAATCAGAAGTCGTCTGGCCGTTGATATCAAATGATTGGGGCACTGTAGAAGATTTTCGCCGTTGCGTTAGGGATCGTTTCCATTAATCGTTTTTTCTTCAGTCGCGATTTTTCTTCAATTTTCTCGATTGAAAAACGATCAATCGCGAATCAGTCGCGAGGATATCGAGAAAAAAAATGAGAAAAAACGATTGAACCTTTTCTGGAAAAAAACATTCTCTCGCGATATCGTTTTTGAATCGTTTACCCATGCGCGATCCGTTCTTGATCGCGAATCTTCAATCGCGAGAGAATCGTTTTTTTCAAGGCGCGAGAGAATCGTGAGGCGGAGTGATATTTGACACATAGGCCGTGTTGCCGTCGTACGCCGCTCTATCCGCGAACTGGGAACTACATGTAATGTTGATTGCGGATTTGTCGATGGAAAAACCTATATTACTATACTATACTGTATAAATGCGTCAGATAACCGAATAATATATATGATTCACGATCTATAGTCTCCTACAAGCCGAAGTAGGGCGTATGCTGGAAATATCTTTTCATATTCCTGTACCATGCTTCCTGTGACGTTCGCGCTCAGATTTACTCTGCCGAAGCGTAAATGACAAAATTACATGTTTATTCAATAATCGTGTGAGTCGACAATGTATTAATGATACAGGATGATAGTCACAATATCTTGTTTTGTAAATACCGGGTACAGGTCATAAGTGGATTTGAGTTCGTTGATTGCATTATCAGAATGATTACGGCACAGGCTTGATAGAGGTGTGAATGGGCGCATGGCGATAACCCAGAACAGCTTAGCCCTCCAGCCGAGAATTTCTAGGTTAATTAAGGTGAAAAATAGTGTAATTAAATATGTATATTTTGTTATAGTAAAACACACATTAGGAAAGGGTATCCATTCATGTTTTGGTACAGTTTTTAAACTATTGAGATGTGAATAAGTTCAAAAAATCACCATCAAGTTAATTTTATTTATTATAAGAATATTCGCGGCAGTGATTTCATATTTATATCAAAAACATATCTTTTTGATTGAATCGCATGTAACGGTTGGATTCGCATATGTACAATACTTTTTATTTTAATTTTATATTTTGATAAATGAACTATGAATGATTCCAAAGGGAAGCTCAAGCCAAAAATCAACTGAATATTATATAATTTCATCTCTTACTGGATTAACCAGTTGTGAAAATTTTTACAAATAGCCCGCGCTATATATTAATAATTAAGTGCTTGCGAAGACTCAAAAGCCCCGTATGACAATGTTATATTCAATACAGCGCCATCTATCTACACAAGGAAAATGGTGATCGTAGGACAAAAAACCACGCGTACAGCGAAAATCTGATGAATTAACTCAAAAGTTCAGCCCGCACAGATGCCAAAAACGTTCACGAAAAACACTACACAAGAAATCTGGAATAATACCAGCTTTAAAACACAGAAATACCCAAAATAATAGACGAAATTGCAAGTGCAAATGACCCAGTCTGACCATATCCGGGCCTGTGTCCCGTACAAAATATATGTAAATATGAAGTTATAATTATATGCATAACCATTATTCCTATGTATATATATAGATATTTTTTTTCAATTTCTTTCAATATCCCCATCGTATCTTTATAACCGCCAACCGTACAGAAACACGCTATAGTTTTACACTAGGCAAAGAATGGAAAAGGAAGAAGAAAAAATGATCGAACTTTATATAGTCTGACTGAAGTGTTAGAAACTCGAACGTGTATGCGCGGGTCAGTCAAGCTGAACCAATGGCGTACTACTTTCGGCTATAATCCTCAATCGTTTTTTTTTTCAATCGTTTATATTTTCTCGATTAAAAAGCGATTGAATCGCGATATCGCTTTTTATTCGCGATAATTTTCTCGATTGAAAAACGATTGCCAACAGAAAAAAAAACCCATTCGAACAGCGATCGCGAATGAATCGTTTATTTTGAAGAAAAAAACCCATTCCCTCGCGCCTTGGAAAATCGCGACTTCGAGAAAATTTGACGAAATAAACGATTCATTCGCGAACGATAATTGGAAACGGTGCCTTAACTCATTAATAGTTTTTCAAGTATTTCTGATATTGTTATTGTGCTCATTAAATTTGTCTTCATAATATTTCTCTTTCGCAAGCTTCAGTATGTGGTTCAGTGTATTACGATATCGCTTGTATTGATTGGTATTTTCCGTGTTCTTATTGGTTATATAGAGTCTGTATAGTCTATTTTTCTCGCGAATTGAATTCAAAAGGTTTGGAGTTATCCATGGATTGATTATCTTTAATTTTTCAGGCCGTTTCGTGATGATAGGAAAACATTCATTATAGATAGCATTAAATGTATATAAAAATGTTTGAAGAGCATTGGTAACATCAGTAGTTTTCTGTTCTAGGCTTCAATCAGCATGCTTCAGTTTGTCTTCAAAGAGAGCTTTTTGCGTGGAGTTTATGAGACGGTACTCTGTGTTTTGGATCTTTGGAGCGTTGGAATGCAGACACTTGCTAATGTGGAAAACGGGGAAGTGATCAGAAATATCGGAGAGAAGGATACCGGAGCAGAGATCATCTTCGTGAAAATTGGTAAAGATATTGTCAATGAAAGTTGCGGAGTATGATTTCACACGAGTAGGTTTAGTTATTTTGGGAAAGAAATAGAAAGATTTCATGGCTTCATAAAATTGTCTTGATGGACCATGGCAGTGTGTTTTGAATGTAAGTCAATGTTGAAGTCGCCCATTATAATGTACCTTTTTTTCGGGCTTTAACATATTCAACAGATCTGCACTTGTATTTCTTGAATGTTTTTTAATATAACCAACTTTTATATATGTTTTCTTTAAATGACTATCAAAGAAAATGTTTTCTGTACGTCAGATTACTGATAAAACTGAATAAAAGTTCATTTGTTTGTGGAATTTCTAGATTTTTAAACAGTTTATATGTGCAAAATATTTTACAAAATCATATGACAATTTAATATTTCACCTCTCAGTTGGAATAGTTGGAGTTAACCTATCAGAAAACACGACAAAGACATCAACCAAATCGCTATTGTATGAATTTACCTGTTATTGGGGGGCTGCCTCGGACAGCCTTGCCGAACAGCTGGCTGTTCCCGCCCGTAACTGGGGAACAACTTCCACAAGATTAACTTCAGGAAATACAGATAAATTGTCATAAATAAAAATGGATGTTTCCGGTGTCCGATTTGAGATATTATTTGATATTAATAATTCTTGCCAGGCAGTGGAAGTGCAGTGGCAGTGGACGTGTGTACAGCCACGGTGCAACTTTCTCTGGCTTGCTAATTACGCTATACGGCCAAGCTGTAACACCATCATGTTCCGTACGGTTCTGGTATTTATTATAGTTGAGATAGTTATCATACACATTAAAGTTGGGTCATATTTCATATATTTCTGATAATGTAATGTAATGCGCTGCTGATCGCTAGTATGGTAATTGATTATAATAAATAAAACTACTGTTCACTGACTATTGTACTTACACACTGGATTTCGATATTTTCAGAATAAGCGAGATGAAGTGTAATAATAATATGTTTTGTGGCACCTGGTCCAGCATATTCACAGCAGCACCAATACTTTAACACGGGATAATGCGAGAATATACCATACTTTTTAAGATGAATTTTGAAGAAATTTCCTCGCAACTTAAATTCTGCAACAAATATACAGATGAAAGCCGACAAATTGAAGAAACTTCACCGATTCCGATCATTTTGATATGCTTTTCTCTAAAATATTAGAGCGCAAAGTTGGTTGTCCTATGCTTTTTCATAGTAAAGCTGACCTCTCCGACAGCCGCCTGGGAAACAAAGAGATACTTGAACACTACGCGCGTGTCTGGCATTCCTGGACATGTATAAGTCTGTCAACAGGTATGGACATACATATGCTGCTGGGAATCGGTTCATTTTCTCGGTGGCTGTAAAATAATTGTAGATTCAAATTGTTAAATGACTTACTCATATGCTTTATTCATTTTGGCCGCTGCCTCCATAATCCTGATGAAAGGTTGCCCTTGAGGTACGGACACATCCAGAGTGAACTGAAAGTTTGGGGTCCTATAAACATTCTTCACGATGTAAGTTACCTTTATGTTCTGACAATATGCCCTGGAATTAAAGACAAGCGACATATGTTATATATACATACATATATACCTCTAAAACTGCATGCATGTTCCTTATATTGTTAAACCTTAAACAGCTTATACTTGTGAGATGTAACATTGAGAGGGTAGTACAGAGGCGTTTATAGAGGGGGGTCGATGAGTGCGAACGACTCCCTCCCAGCGCCGAACTGTATTTTATTTTTTCTACGTTGAATAACACAGTACTGGGCTCTAATAAGTAAGCATAAAAAACGACTCCCTCTCAAAAAATTCTGGCGACGCCCATGTAGTATCTCATGAGAATGTTCACAGACGTTTCCTAATTTAAAGATCTTATGTTCAAATGCATCTGTCGGTGGGAGTAAAGTACTGGTTATGTATTTTCAGTAAGAAAAGACAATATTGTGTACGACAATTAAATTTAGTGTAAACTTGAGACAGGATCACCTGCACATGAATTAGTAACAGGTAATTAATTGTGGGCATTAATTGTGATGTTCAGTAACGGGTATTAATTGTGATTTTTCAGTAACAGGTATTAATTTTGATTTTCAGTAACAGGTATTTCGGAAATGAAAGGATAAACTTTTCAAAGGAAACATAACAAATTTGAGAAAGAGGACGATTGTGTTGTTAAACCTTCTATCGTGTTCCCCTTACTTACCCTACAACGAATATAGCAATCAACGCAACGAGTTTACCCATGGCTAGTGATTAGTTGTTTTGGGGAGTCCCTGAAAGCAAAAACAATATTAATAGACAGATCAGATCGACAGGCAAAGTTGCACCTCACTTGAATCATATGTGAGCTCAAATGCTTGACACACGAACTTAGCATCATGTGAGAAATTTATTTTGTGAAAAAGTGCACAATTTTTTTGGCATAAGTGAGTAAAGTGACGTCTGACATGTACGGCTCTTTGCTCTTGTTGCTTTGCCATGGAAGATTTTCACTTGACCATGCAGATTGATGAAAATACTGATTGCCATATGTCAAATGTCAAACGGAGTGAAGACACTTGTCGAATAAACTTTTTAAACGCTGTTTCTTGACCTCAAGTGAACTCGTTGACAGGTTAGGTACATGGAAAACTGATGCCTGTATAAATGTTCCATACTGATAACTGTTAATGAAATGTAGTTAAATCACCTTTTTGGTATTCGATTGGAACCCATCGAAAAAAATATGAGCGTCTTACCTGTTAAAGCTGTTGAGTACTTTCTGCTTGATCATGGTGGAGAGCAGAGCCAGTAGATCAAGGTGGGTCGAAATGCGATAATGTCACTGGAAATGTGGGAAATGCGAGTTTGGTCACCTGCTATACCATTTGTTATCTTCATTGTTTTTAAGGACACTCCGAACTTTATATTACAACCTTCAACTTAAACATATATTGTAACATTATCTCCCGATTCTGATTCAAGCTGAACGTTTCCATGGTCAAATATTTCGAAAAATGCTATACATTATTGTATAACTATTGATCCTGCAAATTTCAATAATGTCACTACAACTGAATAACAAAAATGTTCATCTTCAATGTTTCGTGACAATAGTAATGCTCGTACAATCTAGGCCTCAGTCGTTGGTTTAAAACATGAACCATGCAAAGCATTGAGAACCCCTCTGCCTTTGAGATAATATGATAAGGCCCTGGTTGACGAGGAACCGTTTGGTGGCAGCAAGAAATTGGTGACAATTTAACAGTTTAACATAGTGACCCATAAGTTGTGCTCTCCTGTATACGTATTCCTGAGATATGGTGGTGAAAATAAAACAGAGATGGACATATTGTACGTATGTACGTACGACATGATGAAAACACTCCAATTAATTCTAATTTATCGGTAACCCAAGATCATATATGTGTATAGTGTAAGTTCATTCTTGAGTTATGGTAGCTAGAAACACAATTGGTAATGAAAGGAACAAATCTGAACATGTGACCCCCTAAAAAGGTCAGTCTCACTTTGAGATAGACTTTGGTGCTCCATGGTAAAGTCATTCTTTAGATAGTTAAATGATGACAAATTTTGACAGCTTGGCTTGGTGACATAAATAAAATGGGTCCATCTCACTGAGTTTGGTGTACACTGACGTACCTACATGATGACAATACCCCAAGAACAATCTTGACTATAGTCCATGACCTGATGTGTGCATTGTGAACAAAGGGATTTGTAAAGTATGGTTGGTACTCATAGACATAGTCGTTCTTTAGATGGAATAACAAGCAATTCGCGAAACTTTGTGCTGTAGGTTTAATGCTCCTAGGCATATTCGTTCTCGAGACGGAGGTAAAGAGTAAACGGAGACAGACGGAAGGACGTACATGATAGAGACAATAACTCAAGTGCATATGTTGCCGAGGGGTTACCAGAAATAATTGTGTGAACTGAAACATATATGCCCCGTCCTGCGCACCCACCATGTGCGCAGTATTAGTTGGACCGTACTTGATGACAGACGTGAAGTTGACCATTCACCTGCTAGAATTTGACCTCTTTGCAGTCAATAGAATATTCCAAAGTATCCTGTGAAATGAAGATCAATACAGCAAACTTTGATATTTCCCCTGTGTTGTGACCTTGATCGCTTTGAACCCAAGTAGCAATAGGCTTCCTCGGGCACACAATTACAACACACACAACTTGAACGAGGATCTGTGGCATATAACTCAAGCTATCTTCAGGAGAAGTTTAAGCATTATGACCATCGCGAAGTTGGCCTTGGACTCTTTCAAACCCAACTAATTTATTTACATTTTTCCTCAGAGAAAGTTACGTTGGTAATCATTTTTGATTTTAATAATTGTTTTCTACAACACTTTAGCCATTCGGTGTTAATATATTGTCTTTTTATATCGAACGGCACGTGTAGTAGTAAACGCCACAGTATTATTTTCTTAAAAAATACCAGAATTGACACATCACAACACATAAATCAATAAATGATCTCCTTCTGTCAAACACACAGTTTTCTGTCGCTTAGGAACACGTTTTAATATAACAGCTGGTATGTGTTCTTTGGGGTTTGAATCACTGAACTCAGTAGGCTGAGTGTCGGACTTCGCAAATTGTTTTTCACCACATTGTCTCGCTAATAACCAAACAACACCAAGGACGTTGCGCAAAAGAGAATATAAATATATTAAATAAATCCCAACATACTTGTGTCGGTCCCGGCAAGTCATTATCTGACAGATGGTCGATGATTTTATAATGTTGTTTTTGTTGAGGTCAGATGGATTATCCAATAAGGGTTTGAGCTCGACGTCTTGTACGATTGAGGTGTACACTCAACACCAAAGAGACTTGCCCAAAGACTTCATTCATTGTATGGATTTAAATTCTCATGATAATGTAATCTTACCTTTTACTATGTAAACTTACCTTTAACATTAGAGCGCATTTCAGAAATGCTTTCATAAGGGACCATGTTTTGCGTTCGAGTAGCGTTTGGGGACAAGTATGCGAGGCGGAGAATTTAAGCATCTGTACATCGCGTGTTAGGGAACAAAACCATTGTCAAAACTATAACCCATCCTCCAAATTCCTCAGATGTCAAGTCTGTAGAGATACTAACATGTTATTACGAGTTACAAAGTCGTTATAACAAGATACTAAATCGTAATTACGATTAACAAAGTCGCTATAACGAGATTATCGTAATTACGATTAACAAAGTCGCTAGAACGAGATTATCGTAATTACGATTAACAAAGTCGCTATAACGAGATTATCGTAATTACGAGATACTAACTCGTGAGTAGGAAGTACTAAAGGTAATATGTTGTTATTACGAGTTTAAATATCAGAATAAATATATAATAACTCGCTATAACAACTCAGCTATCTCATTATTACGATTTAGCTATTTCGTAATTACGACTTATCTATCTCATAAATACCACATAGTATCTCGTAAATACGGCTCAGTATCTCGATATAACGACGCCGTAACTCGTAATAACGTCTTCTTTTGTAATCGTAATAACGAATGAATATCTCGTAATTACGACTTTATATCTCGCTAAACGAGTTTTTAAACCGTAATAACGACCTCATTAACTCGTAATTACGACTTTGTATCTCGTGGTAACGACTTAGTGTATCGTAATTACGAGTTAGTGTACGTACATGTAACAATTACAAGCGTCTAGTCCGTCATTCATAATCCAGCCGTCGTCCATTAGAGAATATCCGCGTCCATAATCCAAAGACCTATTCCATATTCCATATAACAGTATTAGCACCAAATTCAAAAAGACAATCATTGTATACATAAACATAGGCTTGTTTCCGGCAAGAGAGAAGCGGTCAACAGTTTTCAATGATGCCGGCAAGACATCATGATGTTCAAAAAATATCAAATCCGTATCGCTGATCAGTATTCTTAATCCATAATATTCGTTGTAAGGTCGTCATCTAAAGAATGATGTATCTCAGTCACGCTTTGATTGTGACTGTTCATATGAGTACCATGAGGATCTTGAAGTACATGGGTTCATACGACCCCTAGCCCCGGGTTAAGCGGAATTAGACACAAGTTACGAAACGTAGCGCCATAGATCTTGCACGCTACGTTCGTATTTGCTATCAGCATGCGATATGTATCGCCAAATTTGAGAAACTTTGAGTGGAGGCGCTTGGTGGAATAGCCCTGTTTTATAAGTTTCTGCAACAATGTTTTGTGACGTTGATTAAAATCATCACATCTAACACAGGATCTAGCAAATGCTACTAGGCGTGATATGTATACGCCATATGCAGGTCCCACTGGAATATTACTGTCCAGAAAGGGATAGTTTGCGATGTCGAAATTGTAATCATCTCTTTTGTCATACAGTCGACGAGAGAGAAGGCCCGCTTCATTTTTATAGAGATATAGGTCTAAATATGATGTGCCTGTAGGGCTATCTGTAGTTTCCTTCAAATCCAGTGAAGGTGGATATATGTCCTTCACTGCGTCATTTATATAACGATTATCCACAGCGAGAAGATCGTCTATATAGCGTTTGGTGAATGAGAAGGAACGGGATGTGAATGGATCGGTTTTTGAAAGCGCCTGCATATAGTCATATTCATAAGAGAACAGATACAGGTCGGCCAACAGGGGTGCACAATTAGTACCCATTGGAATACCTATATACTGCTGATATATTGTGTTGCAAAATTTCACATAGATATTTTTAATGAGAAATTCAAGCAACTCTATAAACAAAGAAACATCCCATGAATGATATCTCTTGTATGTAGTCGAGCTAAAGAATGCTTTATGGCTTCCGACATTAATATATCTACGATCAGTTTTCTTGAACACAGATACTATTAATGAACTTAGACAGTCAATAAGGTCCTGATGAGGGATTGTAGTATAGAGAGTCGAGAAATCCCATGTGAATACATGTCTGTACGGTATGTGACCTTTAGCATCAAGTTCTTCCGTAAGACATTTTGAGTTTTTCAATATCCACATACATTCAACGCCAGAGTTCTTAGAAATAGTGGCGCAATACCTTTCCCAAAATGCTTTTACCTCCTGAAGGGCCCTCGTCAATAGGGTTAAAATTTTGAAATATCCACATACATTCAACGCCAGAGTTCTTAGAAATAGTGGCGCAATACCTTTCCCAAAATGCTTTTACCTCCTGAAGGGCCCTCGTCAATAGGGTTAAAAGAAGCTTGGTGGTGCAGCTTCTAGAACCAGCTATGAATCTAGCATTGTATGGTGATTTATGCATTTTGGGAGTCCAGTATATTTTTGGTATGTCGTTATGATTGGTTGGAAGACAAATACCTCTTTCCCTGAGAAACTTGTTGTGATTGTTAAATAAATCTTCCAGATTAAATGCAGTTTGGGAGTAAGTAGACGTATTTGATGAAGATATGTCTACACTCAATTCTTTAACCAGCACCTGGTAATAGTAATATTTACATATGAATATTATATTATTCGGAGCTTTGTCTGCTGGGACTATGACGAATTTACTCTGGAGATTTGCTACAACTTCTTGCGAATTGAGGTTTCTCAGTACTTGTTTTACTTGGGGAAGAGTACTTCTGTCAATATGGCGGATTGTTTCAACGACCTTGCTCTTGGTGAGGTCCAGCCAATCAGCGAGTACTGTAGGTTCAACTTTTTCTCGCTTAGACCAATCAATAACGTACTGTTCTAATGCAGACAGGACTATCTTCTGGTCGGCCTTCATATTTATTCTTCTTGGCTCTCTATATTTAGATCCTTTCATCAGGAGTAATTTCAGATCCTTATCACTCACCACATCAAGGTCACCAGTCACAATATGTTTGCATGGTGTATAGATAAAGTTCGACAATTCACAATCACAACTATAGCCTCCTGATGTGTATAAGTTCCAGTCAAACTCCTTGACAGCATTGGAGTAATTGAATATTTTGGTGGCTATAGATTTAGTATACTTATATGAAATGCAAGGAGGTTCTGTGAACTTGAAATAGTTTGGTACAGCGTTGCGTACCTCTGGATCATTCAGGATTCGAGGTAAATTAATGATGTCCAGTCCTTTATCTAAGTAGTTGAGTTTCAAGAAAAGCCGATCTTGAGATGTTTCGATTATGTTCACTATCCATACCATGTCCCCAGTACGCTTTCATACAATACATATCTGGAAAAATTTGACAATTGCCTGATGATTTCGCAAAAAAAAATCCTGCGACATACATTCCATGTTGTTTAACACGAATATAGAAACGAATGAAACATGTTTAAATTTGAAAAGATTACCATCAATAGTTTCTTTTAAAAAATCATCTTTCATTAACATTGAGGGGATTAATGATTAGTGATAGACAACTGCACTGGTTGTCTTTTTAAATTTTCATGGAGTCAGATTGTCTACAGCAGCTCAAGAAAACGGAAAATCTATCGTAGATTCACGAACCGTCGGACAAATACGACTAAAATGCACCAACCATTCGAGAGAGCGTGAGAAAACTAGGTCTACTTTCAGTGCAACCCGAAATACAACAACCCATCCAAACAGCAGAAATAATTGCTATGGAAACACGATAAATATGGTATGAATTATTTGGCGTAATTTAAAAAAATAAAAGCATACAAAAGACTATACGACCCAAAATGTAAATAGCGCCAAGCAAATTGTTATTAATGTAACGTCAGTGGGTACTATGAAACGAAACATCATTTTCTCTGTCCTATGCTCTTTATATTTACTTACCTCCATTCTTTCTTTTCCATTCAGAACCAAAATCAATTCCTGGATGTGAGTTTGTCAGCCTGTATTATAACATGTACCGATGCAATGCACACATTATATATACACCAAAGAAAAAATGGATATAAATTACCAAAGAAGACAAAATTAAAGTATGTTTGTCCATGGAAATAGCCAAAAATTACTATGGTAAGAAAGCCATATTTTCAACATCTTCACTTATCGAAGTTGCAAAATTTTCATGCAAAGATATTGTACCAATTATAAACAATAAGGATAACATGAAGAAGAAAATGGAGGAAGGAAAAGAAATCGTGCCATTGATTGAATGGGTGATCAAACACCAATACGACAAACTTATCCTCAGATGGGACCACGTGACGCAGCCCCGCCACTCAAATTAAGAAGTTAAAAACGAGGATATACAGATTGATTGGAGTGGCCTTTGATGGACCCTCCTTCGGCAAGGCAAGTTTTTCAGAAATAGTATGAAAATTTACAATCAATGATCGGAAGCAAAATTGCAAACAACGATTATATAAATGAAAATATGTACATAGTTTATAGAAAATTGTGCACCAAACAACTATGGTAAAAGCAACATAGGTCAAACGCCAGTCCCTGAGACACCAATGGTCACGCCGATAACGTCATCTAAAAGACGTAGGGTGCATGCATCATTTCATGCAATATATGCCGAAGGAAAGAAAGACATTTATTTTGAATCAAAACCTATCAGTCACCAGAAAGGAATCACTTAGGAAACTCAATCAGTTATGACAAAATATTCTGTATAGGATAACTGCGCGCATCTTCCAATTCACATCACTACATGTCATTTCTATATTGTTGCAACAAAATAACTCAAACACAAAAAAGTTACTCTGCAGTTATGTCTGACTTTTTTATCATGGCCAGTGCTGAGTCTTACATCATCCCGAAGGGTTAATTTTAAGACATTACGTTACCCCTCATGAAACTAGAAGTGTTAATGGTCGACATGGACAATACATTACAATACGTACGGCACTGCACTTGAAATAAACTTGTATCAGAGGCCCCAAACAAAAAAACAATAAAATTCATGATGATACCATAAACATCAGTACTATGATAACAGCTCCACAGTTAAAAATAACCAGGTTCATATAGCATAACAGGTATTGTAATGGCGCCTCAGCCTATAATATCCAGACTCCCTACCAAGCATTATATGCTCCAATAGTATGTTAACTTACTGTACGAAGAGGGTCCCAAGGACGTGTCACTAGATATTACAGTCTAATTTGAAACTACCAACCATCCACTTTTATACCGCGCGCATCAAATATTCGGTACAGATATGACATGGAAATTGCTGTCTCCAAACTAAAATACAGTCATCAAACTTGAGTTCCTTGAAGTACAACTCTGGTGCATTTCTTTGTCCATGCATTTAAAATGGTATAGCGAAATTCTGAAGATAAGATCTGACGCCTACTTTCATTTAACTGGAAATCTATGTAAGTACGTAAGTATGTCATTCCCAGAGAAGGCGACTGGTAATGTCTGAACCAATAGGTGTTTTAGTAAGCAAGCATCATTCAGAAAACAAAACGATTCCCTTATGTGAATATACCAGCCTGTAATATAATATGTACCCATGAAATGCACACATCAAATGCACCGAAGCTAAATGGATATAAAATAACAAGAAAACAGAATTAAAGAAAACGATGTCGGGTGTATACCTTCATGATCATGATCACAGTCAGGTATACCCTCATGAATAAACACACGTGTAATCGCAGTCAGGTAGATTCCCCCAAGACTCTTTAGCTCAGTCAAGTGGATTCAACACTGACCTGATACATATGTAGGCCTAATCAAAGTGAAGTAAATTCTCTGATGACCATGTACTTATGAAAACTAAGTCACGCAGACACTCTCATGAGCATGTGTCTTTGTAAATCATCATATAAATGGATGCATGCATCTACTTGGGCCCTCCATCGCACCGCGATTGTCACTGGTCGTGCGAACTCGCCGTGCAGCCCGCCTCTCGACATGGTCCATATTGTCAGTATCACGTAGACAGTGTTCAATCTTCACATTCTTTTTAAGCAATATACTCTCTTCATAATTACTTGTCTTGTTTCATCAGTATCACATAACATTCCCCTCTGTCAAGTCCCTCATTCTCACGTACCAGACCGTTTATGGCAGCAACTCCTACCAAGTGCCACCACGACCATAATCATAATAAAATCCCCCGATAGCCATTCACTTCCCCATCCACTCAGCATTCAACACTGAGTTTCTTCCATCATTCCCCTTTTTTTCATCCAGCTTCAGTATTTTCCCGCCTCACCCACTAAGTCAAAATTAACAACCATTTTGACACATTGGCATTTTAAATCATAATCAGGATGGTTTCGGATCCACGATATCGTGTGAATCACAACGACTACAAACAGTTTATGACTCGTCGCTACCACTGGACAATGCCAAAGAAGTCGACATCCTGTTCCCAGACTTTACTAGGGCCTCCGGCTCTGTTCCGCATCAATGACTACTTTGTAAAATAAAGCAATATGTAGTCACTGGAACGAACGCAAGTTGGCTTCGAAACTTTTTATTGAACAGACAAGAAGAAGTGATTTTGAGCGGCGGAAAATCTTACTGGTCGAAGGTAAAGTCTGACGTACCTTCTGGGCCCACTCCTGTTCATATCGAACATTAATGCTTTTGTTCAAGATTTCTCATCCACTGTTAGGTCATATGCGGTTGATTGTATATTACACAGAGACATTGAGAATGGACATGATGCAATTGAACTTCAAAATGATCTGAAAAAAACTCTCCGCCTGGTGTATGCAATTTAATGCTGGCAAATATAAACTAATGCAAATGTCAAGAAAAAGAACGAAACAACCCAGGAATTATTATATTGAAAATCAACAACTAGACAGTCGTGAATGTGAAAAGTATCTTGGTGTACATATTACTTAAATCGACATGGAACAAGCATTGCGAATATGTCAATAAAAAATCGAACCAATTGTTAGACATGCTCAATAAAATCTTTAGTACTAAGAGTTATGCTTTAACCAAAGCCTACCAATCACTGGTCCGTAGTCGACTGAAATTATATTCAGTTATATGGGACCCATATCAAGCGAAGTATATCAATATCGTTGAAGAGGTACAGACAAGAGCCGTTCACCCTATAACAAATGAAGATGTACAGACAAGAGCCGTTCACCCTATAACAATTGAAGAGGTACAGACAATAGCCGTTCACCCTATAACAATTGAAGAGGTACAGACAAGAGCCGCTCACCCTATAACAAATGAAGAAGTACAGACAAGAGCCGTTCACCCTATAACAAATGAAGAGGTACAGACAAGAGCCGTTCACCCTATAACAAATGTAGAGGTACACACAAGAGCCGTTCACCCTATAACAAATGAAGAGGTACAGACAAGAGCCGTTCACCCTATAACAAATGAAGAGGTACAGACAAGAGCCGTTCACCCTATAACAAATGAAGAGGTACAGACAAGAGCCGTTCACCCTATAACAAATGAAGAGGTACAGACAAGAGCCGTTCACCCTATAACAAATGAAGAGGCACAGACAAGAGCCGTTCACCCTATAACAAATGAAGAGGTACAGACAAGAGCCGTTCACCCTATAACAAATGAAGAGGTACAGACAAGAGCCGTTCACCCTATAACAAATGAAGAGGTACAGACAAGAGCCGTTCACCCTATAACAAATGAAGAGGTACAGACAAGAGCCGTTCACCCTATAACAAATGAAGAGGTACAGACAAGAGCCGTTCACCCTATAACAAATGAAGAGGTACAGATAAGAGCCGTTCACCCTATAACAAATGAAGAGGTACAGACAAGAGCCGTTCACCCTATAACCAATGAAGAGGTACAGACAAGTGCCGTTCACCCTATAACAAATGAAGAGGTACAGACAAGAGCCGTTCACCCTATAACAAATGAAGAGGTACAGACAAGAGCCGTTCACCCTATAACAAATGAAGAGGTACAGACAAGAGCCGTTCACCCTATAACAAATGAAGAGGTACAGACAAGAGCCGTTCACCCTATAACAAATGAAGAGGTACAGACAAGAGCCGTTCACTCTATAACAAATGAAGAGGTACAGACAAGAGCCGTTCACCCTATAACAAATGAAGAGGTACAGACAAGAGCCGTTCACCCTATAACAAATGACTCTACTTCTAGCTATGTCATCATATGTAAATCGTTAAATTGGACATCTCTAAAAGAGAGACGGAAAATCTGTAGATTATCCACATTTTATAAAATTGTCAATAATCACATAGCTGTACAGCTTTCGTCAGATTTTATGCAGATTTTATGCCAACACGTAATTATCACGGTTTTAAAATGCATTGTCCTCCACATCGGACCGATGTTCTTAAGTTCAATTGTTTCCATCGGGTTATTCCAGAGTGGAATATTTTACCACAACACATAATTAATGCTCCCTCTGTTAACTCTTTTAGACATCTAGTTTAAGGAATAATTTTCTAACAGTTATTTTAGAATTTGTATAGCTGGTTATATGTGAGTGTGTGCGCATTTACGTGTGTGTGTATGTCTTTTTGATGTTTTATGTATGTTTTACTGATGTTTTTATGTACGTCTTATTGATATGTTTATATATATCTTATTGATGTTTAACTGTGACCTTTGTTTTAGTGAGGTGGTTTAGCAAAGTACATCCAACACTTTAGGAATACGAGCAAATATCAGAAGGGGTGCCCCTTGCTCTGGGCCGTGTGAAGCCCTCTGGTCCCCAATAGGGAATCAAATAGGAAATATTATCATTTAAAAAATTGTTAGCTTCCCAATAGCTTCATGATTTTCGTTGTCCTTGAGACTAGGAAGCTGAAACTTGCCACACTGTATCTTTGATTCCAGCGCTATCAGCAAATGTAACAAAATCGAGGATGGCCTCTGTGATGATGTCACAGTGACGTCATATTATTAAAATAAGCCATTTTATTAACGATTTTTCAATTGTTTTATTTGTGTAATTTTCTACGCTTGAACTGCCTTGCAAATTTCCAAATAATCATCTGATGTGATATAGAATATTACCGGGCACTTTTACGTAGAAAAATACACCAGTTTTGAAGAAAATACGACAAAAGCAAAACTGTCTTACACCACCATGTTGTCCATTCTGAATTTACCCATGATGATCTTCTCCGAGGATTAAAGGGCCCTAGTATGATTTCTTATAAAGACATAACCTGCCAGCTCTCAAGAATTTCGAGCAACAGATAAAAGCTCATTGCGGGAGGGGGGAGCGGGGGTGGACCTGAATCCACCAATAACAATGGTGTACACGTAGAACCGGCATATAATTGGAGTAGTGCATGAGTGCTGAACCATGCTCATGTAAATGTAATGGTCTTGGCACCCAGTAAGAATTAAATGTAGTTTTAGTCCCCTCCCTCCAATCTTCCTCTGAACCTGAAACCATTCTAGGCACTGTCAATCATGTCAATAGCGATGGATAGAAGTACATGCGTTATATGTTACCTTCATGTTCCTGTCCCTCAATGGGTGTTAAATGCACTTCCGATCCTTTTCCTGTGTCTATTCACTCTCTCAGATGCCTATAGCAATCCTGAAAATGTATGACAGCATTTTGACTAAAAACAAAAAATTGCACCCTTGGTAAATCCCACAGCTATCATGACAAAGTCCCATTAACATTCGACCAAAGTTATGGTCATTCACTGGCAATATATAGACTTCATTGCTATAACATGTAAATTGTATGTTGCATGATCCCGGTCGCGGTCCCTGACCATATATGACCAGTTAGCTATCCTGGCGTAATTTCACTGCCTTCCACATCCCGGCCTGACTCACTGACTCCCACACTCACTGACTCACTGACTCACTGACTCCCACACTCTCCAGATGAAGTTTTGTACCATTCCGTCCAAACAGCGCCCACAAATAAACAAACAGAAACGTTTAGTCTCTGGTCCGTGAAACAGGCCCGTTTGGCCCGTTTGTTCAGCTTTTCGTCTCTCAAGCTTGAAAGTAGAAAGATTGAAAAGCTCAACTCTGCTCCCGTATTTCCAGCTTTTCATGTTGCAAAACTGAAAGTACACGCTTAAAACTAAAGTGTTGAAACTTACTCGTAAAGTGTTGAAATAACCCTTTAAGTGTGTCCACAGGGACTGCTCTTTAAGTGTTGTCCCTGTGGACACACTTAAAGGGTTATTTCAACACTTTAAGAGTAAGTTTCAACACTTTGGTTTTAAGCGTGTAGGAAGATTTAGGTTGCACAACTTCTGTATCCCTGATTACATCTAGCAAAAGTGAGAATTAATGATGGAAAGTTCGGCGTCGCTCCCGTATGCCAGCATTGCAACTCGCAAAATCAAAAATATAGATGGAAATGTCTTCACAGCTTCCATATTTTGTATTTTAAATAAAATAGAAGTATATTGTCTCATTTTTCTCAATATTCACTCTTTGCTGTTTACGACATCACATGCGGTTTTATTGTGAACCTGGTACCGGTGCGATGCAATGATTTTAGGGGAGAAGATTGTTAATTTCAAACAGATGAATGTAATGGAAAAATTAAATAATATTATCGTAAAATGTATATTTGGAGAAATGGGGCTAGGTCCATCGCATAAATAAAGTAGGCCTATCGCTCTCATATTGGGTCTGCATAGGGAGAATAATTTCTGTGTTACACAAATAAAATTCGCAATACAATATATGGAAACGATGTAGATATTTGCATATTTCTGTTCTAAATTTTTCCAGATGGAAAGTAGGAAAACAGGATCGGCGAGAGCTTTTCTTCTCGCATGCTTTAATTTTTTAGATGGAAAGGTAAAATACGGGAGCAGTCTTAGGCAGTTCTTTCTTATTTTCAATTTTACGTGATCGAAAGCTGAATTGTCAAGTTTCACATGGATAAGGAGCGATTTTTTCCTTTTACATAGGCGATTATTTAAACCCAATTGGTATAGGTGATCCACGCCCCTTCTCCCTTCGCCGATAACTTTTCCTCCGGTGTAACTGAAAAGTTCTGTTTTTGTCTTATTCCTTCAAAATTAATGTGTTTTTCTTCGTAAAAGTGCTAAAAAGTATTTACCCCATATAAGATGTATATTTACTAATTTACCAGGGAGTTTCAGCAAAGAAAATCACTTATTTGTGGAATATGACGTCACTGTGATGTCATCATGGCCGCCATCTGGGATTTTGTGACATTTTCAGGTAGTGCTTCAACCAGTGATACAGTGTTGCAACCTGAAGGATAATGAAAATAACGAAGCTGATAGGAGTCTAACTATTCCTTGAATAGCAATATTGCCCCTCAGATGTCCTTTTGGGGGCCAGAGGGCATCACAGAGGCCAAAGCAAGGCGTCCCTTCTAATATTGTTCTATATGCCTCAAGTGATGGGTGTGCCAAGTTTGGTGTTTTGGATCAGCGTGTCACGATCTTCCCAAAATATGGCCCTAAGCCACCTCATTATTTTATTACCTGTATATATGTTATGTGGGAGAAGATCAACATTGGAAGCGTCCCGCTCTTCAAGCCAGACTGTACGTCGAAATAAATAAATAAATAAATAAATAAAATATATCAAAACATTTCATATATTCCAGCACCTGTTCTATTCTAGTCCTCGTTTCATCCTGTTCCTTCTCGTCAACGACCCGGCCCTAGCCTTCGCCAACCAATAGAAATCATAAGCCGAGCTTACATATCCATCTTTTTATGGACTCTCTTTCTTCTAGTATATGACCAAAGACGGTTTTGATTCCATCCCATCCCTCCACTCTTCAACCAACATGTCCTCCACTTTAACAGAAACTATTTTTTCCGTCATTCTCTCTCACTACTTCCGGTTTTTGCCAGTTTAATATCATATTTGCGCTGAACGCTTGTACTTCCTTGGACCACAAGGCTGTTTTACTGTTTTCAGGCCTTCCTCTCATGCAATGTTTGCCCATCTATCTTCATCCACTCTAACGAAACGCCCATAGTAGTTTAGCGTCAATGTTCCTACTTTCTCAGTCATTCTGCTCCACCAAAGCTCTTCATAGATAGCTTCTCTTGCAGCCATTCGCTTCACTCCCAGTATCCATTAGCCTGGCTATGGTTCCACCAAATCCAATACGGTAGCCCATGAAGGTTCACTATTTCTACCCGGTATAAGATCGTAGGCACTACAACTCCCACCCATAATATTCCAGCGTACATACTATGTTTTGGCAATTTTGACTTTGACTATCCTCAACATTCTCTTTGCGTTCCCATGGTATGACAGGTTAGTTTTTCCGTGCATTCGTGCCTTTACCAGGTTTACCCCATATTGAGGCGTCTACTCCATCAGACGTCCACGATGCTCCTCCATCAACATCAAATGAGTTATTTTCTTGAGCTGATCTGTCATCACAGCTCCCGAGCTAGCTCATCTAATTCCGCTTAAGCCGGTTCTAGGGGCCGTGTGGATACTTCGCAGTCTCCACACGAACAGCTGAAATAAAATCTCGGCTCTGACACTAAGGCTACATCCGAGTCTGTATGTGAGGTGCCGAGGGAAGCTTTCCAGTGAAGTCATATGGTTGCTTTTTAGTCGCCAGACGTCGTCAAATTTTTCCACTTCTTGCAAGAGTAACAATAAAAAATCACACCCACCCCTGCTTTACCCCTTCTTTCAAATTTGAATAATTCGTTTCGATTTTCCCGAATACTACTTTGAAACGGACCGTGAGTGAGCACATTATTGCACATTATTATCCTGCCACATCCTGTCTTTCCTAAAACCCGACTGTATCTCGGACATATTGAATGACGGACTAGACGCTTGTATCTTCCAAAATACCTTTATGATTTACATCGCTACAGCTATTTCTCTGTAATTAACTTTGTGTCACACTTTTGTGCAGTAATGTAGCCGTTGTTATCTTCCAAACTAGCGGAATCCTCCCAGCTGTCCATATTCGATAAAATAATTACTAAAACATTCCAGTATCCGCACACCCCCCTCTGTCATAAACTCAATTGGAATCTCATCCCCATAGCTGGTCCTCTCTTTATGTCTTTCACTACCTGCCTTAATTCTTCGATCACAATTGGTCCCGTTAGACCGCCACAGTTTGCAGCTTCTTCGGTGCTACGCATCCTCTTTCACTATGTTCTGTGGTAGTGTCCACCCCATTTCTCCCTGACAATGACGGACTTGACAGGGTTTTTTTTACCATCTGGCGATCACATAGTTGATCATTTTCCAACAGATGACTCGATAAGGCTATTGCATCATCCTGAATTATTTGTATCTAATACAGCTCAAGCCGGTGCCGTGTTGTCATGTCATTCAATATGTCCTAATGAACATCTACAATAAAAGTGTGTCTGTGATACAAATCACCAGAGGGATCATTTTTGGTTCTTGTGATGTTTTCAGAAATGTGCAGTCAGTATATTTGTCTGTGGGATTATATGACTTCTTGTCAGTACGCCGGCATCGTTCTCTTCGCCCTTTTAATGTTGCGTTTAATTGTGACTTTGATTAAAATCGTCACAGTTTACACAAGATCTATCAAATTCTACTTGGCGGGATAAGTATACTCCATACGCAGGTCCCTTACTGTTCAAAATGGAGTAGTTTACGTGTCGAAATTATAATCATCTCTCCTGTCGTAAAGTTGACGACAGAGAAGACCAGCTTCATGTTATAGAGGTATAGGTTTAAATAGGATGTGACATTAGGGCCTCGGGGCCATTTCGACACCCCCTAATTAATTTTTTAAATAGAACTTACCACACTATACCCTTGGGTCAATCACTACCAGAAAATGCAGAAATATCCAAGATGGCCGCTTTGACGACGCCATTTAAAGAAATGCATTTTTTTGTCGATTCTTCCGACAGATTTTCGAATTTTTTATTTGCGTAATTTCTTCACAAAAACTGCATGATATATTAGTGAATAATAATCTGATATGAGGCAAAACAAAGCAGTAATTTTTACGAAAAATTGCGAAAACATTACTTTTCTGATAGCCCAAATGGCCGCTATTCTGAATCTACCCATGATCCTCTTCTCGGGGGTTGTGCAAATAGGCTCAAAATGACCCAATATGATAAACTACAAAGTCCCCTAGTGTCAGCTGTCGATGTTGTCCCGGAGATAGAACAGAACGTTTGATAGGAGGAGTCATAGTGGTCCCCCTCATCCAGGCCTGGTAGGGTTAATGGTGGAAATGCGAACTGCTCTCGCTCACAAATAAGGCCAACAAATATATATTGACATCGGTTGGAAATTCGACAGACCTCATATCTCATTAGTGTTAGTAAAATTGTATTTACCGCCATGCAGATGCACCGAGTACATTTCGAGAGAATAAGTCAATGGTGGCGAATAGGCCGACCAGAAAAATCGACCAGAAATAATTCATGATGGTGCGTCATCCCGGAGTGTTGTTTAGCCAGTAATTGTCCATGGCATGCGAAAATTGAAATAAAAAGAGCAACAATTAGCAGACGGAATGAAGGCTTTACAGACTAGGTGACAGAACAGGCATAAGAAGGATAGAATACACGATATGCGTGTTACTATAATCGACCTAGAACAGGAGGAGCAACAGTAGTGGCATCAGCCGAGAAGTTAAGCATCACCGTGTCACCGTTTGCCAGTATCAGGCTGCTTGGACCTGTTGAAGAGAAGTTGAATTTAATTCAAGCTTTCGTAATGAAGGTACGACTGACGTACGTAGTTGGAAGTGAAAGAACAATGCAAGTTATTTTGACAAGAATAAAAAACAAGACTAACTGCTGCTTGAAAGTTTGCCCTTTTTGCTTGACATGTCCTCAAACAAATAGAAGTGGAAGATATATTGCAACACAACAGCGATTTTCGCCCGATAATGACGTTGAGACTGAAATCTGTACGACTTACATTTGGACACAAGCTGTATTTTCATTTTGAAAATGAGAATCTTTAATGTGATTTAGTTGCAATTTAATTAGGAATGCGACTCAAAGTACTGACCTTGGCTGACAAGTGTAGTTCCCCTATATAGTTCCCAGTAGCTCTTGTCTCGCTGGTAATTGGCTGCTACTCCGTTCATTTCTGTCGCCAAATACCCATTAGCCGCATAGTAGTGAACACCGAATCTGTAAACGGACGGTCAGTAAATTAAAGTTCAGGCATATCAATCTATTCTACGAATACGAATATAAACTGTACAATAATTCACGGTATTCTTGCTACGCGTTAATAATTTACTTTATGGATTATTTCATTATCAGTAGATCACCATCATTTGGTAAGAAGTCAAAAATAAAAAGTAATATACACGTATAAAATAATGCACACACCAGTGCTACAAACCATTAATGGAAAGTGAAACAAGATGTCAATTAACTCGATACATACAGTCAAAATGTGAAGTAAGGTAGATTGGGGTACAGTGGGAGATGGGGCACTTCATTACTGTTTTGGTACTACTGAGAGAGGATGGACAAAGGTACAATTACAATTTAATGGTATAGATTGATTATCTCAGATGTAGGTATTCGGTTTTTGTTTTTCACAAAACGTAATATATCATGCAACCGGGCCGGACTGGGACATTTTTGTCGGGGAGCCCTGGGACCATTGTAATTTACCATTTAGTTTCATCATAAAATGCTAAAAAAAAGTGCACTTTTTTGTTCCCTAGATAGAAGTATTTATCGGATCACTACCCTACAGGACAATACTAATGCAGTTTATTTTTGCAAAAAAGGTAAAAATGTCCCAGTGCACTTCAACTCCTCTACCACCTTCTTCACCATTTCCAGTTGCCCAACTCTGGAGTTCAAATTAATATCTAAAAAGTTTTAAGATAACACTCTCTTAATACAGGACATATACTAAAGCTGGATAATTATCAAAGTGTGGAAATCTCTGGGGGTGGCGTGTTCGATTCTCACACTGGGATAACTATTGCTATCTGCGCTGTACAAAAAAGGTTTGATGCTGACAGTAAGCGTTAGATCTGATATTCAGTAGGGATTCGTGGTCCATAACTCCATAATTGTTTCATGGGACATGATTAGGAACAATACCGAAGAAGGCATGAAACAAAAATATTAACACACGAGAGAATGTTTAAAAGATAGAGCGATACACTGTTAAACATGTGTCGCGGATCTAAACACTTAAGCTACGCGCATACCTGTCAACACTTTTTCCACACGTCATCCCGCTAAACATGTGGTTTAGTGATTTGGTGCTTAGGGTTTAAACATGTTTATCGACAGTTCCCTACTAAACATGTTTAGCCATAGTGCTCTGCTAAACACGTTTAAATCCTAAACATAACATCGGGGGAACATGTTTAGCCATTGGATGTGTGGAAAAAGTGTTGACGAGCATGCGCGTAGCTCAAGCGTTTAGCTTCTGAACATGTTTAGCAATGGCAGTATGGATGTTATGTTCTTCGACTTCATATTCTTTGTCTCCATGGACACACCATGCATCCCCTTCTTGGTGCCAAGGCACACAACTAACTGCTGAATCTACTTTGGTGGAGAAATCAGAGGCCAACAACAAACTGAAATAAAATAATCCATAAATTTATTGAGGAAAGTAGTCATTGGGCCACAAGGTTGACAGCACAGTTATCAAAACTAGCCTTAAAAATAGTCAAACTGGCTCATTTAATATCTCCACAACAGGTCGTTTAAGCTGCTTCTACATAATCAGGGGGAACAACTCAGAATCATGCCATCAGGTCGAAAAAGTCCTTAACATCCACAACTACTGTATGGTGACAATTAAATCGTCAATTGAATTCATTATAAATCCGGAAACTATACATGTAGTTGCGCTCACAAGAAAGTTGGTGAAAACCAGCCTTAAAAATAGCCAAAATGGTGTATTTAATATATCCACAACAGGTAGTTTAAAATGCTTCTGATATACATGATGAAGGGGAACAACTGGGCTCAGGAAAATGTGAATCAGGTTGAAAAAGTCCAACACATGCACAACTACTGTATGGTGACAATAATGTGTATTACGTCGTCAATTGAATTCATCATAAATCCTGAGACTATACATGCAGTTACACTGGTCTGCTTTGGAATGTAGAATAACATATATATGTAGCCACTTTCCCCAGATCGTTTAGTGGAAATGGAATGATTTTAATTGGTAAATCAAGGCCTAATTCGCAAAAATATCACAACTCTGCTTAAGTCACTTTCTTCACCTTGATTCAGTTGTATAATCTATATCCTAAGTATCAATCCAGCCTGGACAAATATATATATTTGAGGTTTGAGGAACAAAGGGTCATAACTCTTGAAAATATAACCGATATGCAGAGAAACTTTACACTGCACATCTATGGGGCATTGTCCACATAACATGCAAATTTCATACTTGTCCATACAATATTAACCGCGATCCAGCCCGGACGAGTCCCAATTCACGGAGATTTCAAGAACAACTCTTGAAAATCTAAGCGAAACACGGAGAAACTTTACGCTGCACAACTATGGGACACTGACCACATATCATGCAAATTTCATACTTGTCCATACAAATCCAGGAAATCCAGCCCGGACAAGTCCCAGTTCACAAAGATTTCAAGAACGAAGGGCCATAACTCTTGAAAATATAACACTCGGGAAGGACTCAATTCGCACTTCTGATTTGGTCTTTAATTCTTCTTGAAACTTCAACCAGGCTTTAACGTCCAGATCCGCAAGGTCTGTTCCCTTGAATAACATAAGAAAATAAGAGGGTGTGTCAATTTTGGGCCAATTTGCAACTCATATTTGGATAGCTTCAAATTTAACTAAGCAAATATTGAGAAAGATCAGACAAATGGATGAATGTGTAAAATATATGCTTAATGCCTCTAAGGGCTGTTCCAGGAAAATGTACATGGGGGGACAGATCCCCAACAACTCACGCAACCCATATGTCCAATGTTACAAGCTGAGTAGCTAGCAGGTCCTCCGCCAAGTAGCCTGTTTGAGAGCGTACAGCATATACGCTTCCAATATCTCCTTAAATATAACTTGGAAAGTGGATATGTGTATATGGAAAGAGACGTTTATCTGGAATTGTTGAGACAATTTGAGGAGGTTTGGGAATCAGTAATGGGTAGTGTAACACTGGAATGTAAGTCTGTAGTCGTATATGGGTTTGCGGATGGTGAGATTTATAAATCGATGGGAGGAATGGATCAAGATATTGTGTTCACAACACATATGTGCACAATATACCCATATTGGGTATACCCATTAACTGAGTGAAATCCAAAATGGTCAATGGCAGCCATCTTGGATTACATAATGAGATCAATACCAATGGCCGTCTAGCTGATGTGAAGCACCTTCTCAAGTTTGACGTCAATGGGACGAATTGTTCTCACGATACCGCGTTCACAAGATGCGGGACAGACGGAATCCAAGATGGTCAATGTCAGCCATCTTGGATTACGTATGTGAGTGAAAATCAATACCAATGGCCATCTAACTAATGTGAAGCACCTTCTCATGTTTGAAGTCGATTGGTTAAGTTGTTCTTAAAATATCATGTTCAAAAGATGCAGGATGGACGGAATCCAAGATGGTCAATGGGAACCATCTTCAATTACATACTACCTCAATGAAAATCAATTGATACCAGTGGCCATCAGATTGATGTGAAGAACCTTCCCAACTTTGAAGTCGATTGGTCATATTGTGCTCGAAGTATTGCTTTCACAAGATGTGAGACGGATGGAATCCAATATGGTCAATGGCAGCCATCTTGGATTACTTACCTCAGTGAAAATCAATACCAATGACCATCTAACTGATGTTAAGAACCTTCCCAAATTTGAAGTCGATTGGTTGATTTGTTCTCAAGAAATCGCGTTCACAAGACGTGGGACGGATGAAATCCAATATGGTCAATGGCAGCCATCTTGGGTTACGCACATCAGCGAAAATCAATACCAATGGCCGTCTGACTGACATGAAGAACCTTCCCAAGTTTGAAGTCGATTGGTCCAATTGTTCTCGAGTTATCGTGTTCACAAGATGTGGGACAGACAGAATCCAATATGGTCGATGGCAGCCATCTTGGATTACGTACTCAAGTGAAAATCAATACCAATGACCGTCTAACTGATGTGAAGCACCTTCTAAAGTTTGAAGTCGAATTGTTCTCAAGATATCATGTTCACAAGATGTGGAACGGACGGCTAGCATCTCCAAGTCCTCCCACCACTTCGTGGCAGAGGACAAAAAACAAGTAAACAGGTAATAACACATAGCGTTATAAGTGCCTTCTTTAGTGGCACAAACATTAATGGATGGATGGTACAGGTACACGTCCCATCGTCTTCCCTTAATGTATATACAGACATTCAATCATGATTTTTAGGAATTTCAGGATTTGAGGTCAGTGACCTTGATCTTTGAACTTAACCTACATTTTGGTACACGACACATCCTGTCCCCCTACTGTATATACCGACACAAAAAATATATACTTTTAATGATTTCTTGAATTTGGGGTCACAGTAACCTTTGACCTTGACCTAATTTTTGGTATGCAACATCTTTTCCCCCTACTGAATCCACTCAAAAAAATTAGCAATTTTCAATAATTTCCTGATTTTTAGGCCTGACCTTAGACCCCTGACCTTGACCTACATTTGATATGCGACACATCGGTCTCCCTTAGCGTATCCACTCACGAAATCTTGGAACTGTAGATAGAAAATTGTCAATGATCAATGAATTCTGGATTCTTAGGCCACAGTGACCTTTGACCTATGATCCGACCTCAATTTCATTACACGACACATCATTTTGACCTAGTGTATCCACTCACAAAAAATTGCAACTGTGGATAGAAAACGGTCACAGGTATAGAACGAACATGAACGATTGAGTGGATTTTTGGTTTTTAGGCCAGTGACCTTTGGCCTCTGACCTTGACCTCCATTTGGTATGCGACATCTTTTCCCTTCAGGGTAATTCACTCACCAAAAATTAAAACTGTGGATAGAAAACTTTCCCAGATATAGACTGAACGGACAGACGGACATTCGGACAGACGGACGGAAAGTGCCATGATCACATTAATACGTCTGCCTTTTGGGTGGACGTATAAAAATGGAGATGAGGATTGGGGTAGGTACATAGTTTTTGGAGCTACATGATACTTTTGATTCAAATAGTCATGCTCCTTTTGACCTCATTGTAGCTTGCACACCCAATGTCAGTTAAAAGGCCAGTGCATTGCATCATTTGTGTATAAAAGGACTACGAAAATGTCATTAAATGTCGGAACTATTGTTCGGACAAGGTTCAGTTTGCAATTGTCATCATCCAATTATCAAAAAAAAACCCCACTTAGTTGCATTTGTAATAATCCTTACTAAAAACAATCTGCAAATGAACTAAAGAAAAATAACTAACTATCAGCATAAGCTATAAACATCCAGTAAAGATGTGAGTGCAGGGCTTGAAATATTGAAAATCATCAACATGACATTTGTCCTGCTAGGCAAAAAATTTACAGGATATACTGACTTTAAGTAGGACATTTTTTTCATCGGGATGTTATCAATTTTCATTCACATTATATTATGTAAATAAATTCCAGAATTAAACCATTAAATAATTCTGAGTTTGTTTTAACTTTATCCCAAATTTATAACATTATTATCAAATTAATAATCATTGGGGAAACAAATCCAATCTGGTATGCCGGTGTAAGTTAACAAAATCGTGTTCTCCTTGTAGTCTAATCAGGACCGATGAACGCGCCATTCAGCCTTTGTTGCGTGTAACACCAGCTGATGTCGACGAACTATCTCTTGGTACTTTCTGAGGAACTGTTTCGCTCTGATTTCCATCTTCGGGCTGCCTTTTTTCCCCCCAGAAAAAGTGAATCCAAATTTAAACAAACCCGCCATCTTTAGACAGCGAGACAGGAAATGACAGATTTGATTTACCACATTCCTAGTAGTCGTACAGAATATGGTAGCCTAGCATGAGAAATAAAGCGTAGATGCGAGTCGATGAGCTAGGCTCTGCAGAACGGGGTTTCTTGAAGAATGACGTGACCCGCTGCGGTCAAATGAAAAATGTGTTAATCTTATCCTGCTAAATAGGTCACCGGGAAAGCCCAACCGTAAACAACAATGACAGCACTTGGAGTTTTGCAACGGGAAAACGTAAAGCGATTTATCGATCGCAGTGAAACATCGTGGAAGACACTAAAAATTATTTTCTTCTAATCGCTTTGTTTCTCTGTCTGCCTGATGCTGAAAATATTGCCGGACAAGTCAATTTTCTGTGGGGCATGTCCAGCAAATAGATAGACATTTCGGGCACTGCAATGAATAATCAAAACTTAATAATTCAAGTTATGGCCTATACTCACAAATTCTGCATCCTGGAGGAGGGGACAAATCTCAAAAAGATTCTTGACCGAACCATCCCTGACTGACCCAATTGCCTCTCGCCTGTTCTCATGGAGAATTCAGAATAACTTTTTTAGTAATGGCTTGTCTCGGCTTCCTTCCTTTTAGAGTTCCTCATCAAACTTTTCTTTCGCCTCAGGAACTGATGATATAGCTAAAATCAGAAAAGATACACAGGTAGAGAAAAACAGCATGGTCAGTACTTCATGTGAGAAACTGTTGTTCAGGCTTGTACATGTATTATTGAAAATAATCCTGTCTAGACAAATTGATCTCCTCACACAAACGGTCACCATTGCTCAGTTCGTGATTCTCGGCCCGAAAGTTGGGTTTGCATGTTCATTCATGTTCACCATATGAGAAGGTTATTATTTTACATATTCCCAGTATCACATGATTGAGCGTAATTGATTTATGATACATCTGGCTATGCTGGCAAAATGGAAGCGTGGGTTGATGGACGTTCACAAATGTGCTGAAAAGAAGACAGAGATTCGAAAACAATGTTTTATGTACATATTAGTAAATTTATGAAATGGAATATATGAAAAACACACAAATGAACATCAGAGATTTTTGCAGAGTACAACTTCTTCGATGATCGTTTAAGTTCACTGAAAGTGAGGACATGCGACAACTAGCGGAAATTGATCATTCCGCAATCTATGCAAATTATCTATGTGTCAAATTATAACAGGTTGGGGAAAATACCTTGATCAAAGTATTATACCTTTATCAGGGTATTATACCTTGATCGAGGTATAGGCCATTACCTCGATCAACTTCAGTTTTTGTATATTTATGGAAAATGTGGACATCCACACATACCCTGGACTGCATGGATCTTTCAACAACATCTATGGCTTCATTATTCCATGATTTTCACTGCAACTTATTGCTTCATTTTATGCGACTAATATCAGTTATGATGCTTGTTTGAGGGGGCATACGAGCTATTTACATGGTCAGTGTGGGGAATTCTTATCGGTCGAGCCGTCAAACAAACATCATAACATCATTTTATTATGCCGAAGAGCCTTTGTTTAAGCCGAAAACGCGACTACAACAACGAATAAATGCGATTTGTTTTCGTAAGACAACTTCAACTGATTCACATTTCCTGACCTAATACGAAAGAGTCGCGTATGCCCACAACGTCTTTGGGTTGAAAGCAAACGCTGAGGCGCAATGTCACAAAGCCATTGATACGACGTAGCTCTTCGTTTTGTGACGTGTCGGCTTTGTGACATTGCATTGAAGGACAGGCTACGTCAATTCCACCTTCCACTATGGTAACGTTAACACGCGATTGTTCGTATTAGGTGTGTGGCTGCCCTAATACGAACAATTTATGGGATGGCAATTGACCAATCGGCTATCAAACAAGCTACGCTGAGGCGTAATGATCATTCAAATTAGCCACTCTAATATTTCAAAAATGAAACATGGCTTCAAATGACATATTCGGTGAAATTTATTATGTAAATGAAAATGGCATGTGATGGCAAACATCCATCTCAGAGTCTGAGTCATATCCAAGTTGCATGAATGTAGATGCACTGACTGATTAAATTAAATTGTCTGATGCAATGCACAATCTCCTAGCATGCGCACACATGGCAGAGTCATAATACCCAGAGCAGAGGTATGTTTTTTTATGTGCACATGCTAGCAGTTTAGACTATGTGTCTGTCAGTTAAGCTTGATTTATTAACTAGGCATTGCCTCTCAGATCCTGCAATTTGCGCATGATCTTGACATGGAAGTATGCCACCACATGCTATTTTCATTTACAGAATAAATATCACCGAATATGTCATTTGAAGCCATGTTTCATTTTTGAAATATTGAAGTGGCTAATTTAAATGATTAGTCGCATAAAACGAAGCAATACGTTGCCGTGAAAATCATGGAACAATGAAGCCATAGATGCTGTTGAAAGATTCATAGTATGGCGAATGTGTGGATGTCCACATTTTCCACATATATATAAAAACTGAAATTGACATAGCCCTATAGGCCTATTAATCGATCGAGGTTTTATACCCCGATCAAGGTATAATACCTCGATCGATGTATTTTCCCCAACCTGTATAAGCTCCAACGAGCTATTTAAGCTACAAGTAGGAGCTAATTTAGCTCGGTTTGCAATAATCCCCAACCTTTAAATACCATACGAATGTGGCAGGGTAGCCCTTGGGACCTGCTAGTGAAAATTCATCAGCATATCGTCATTCATTAATCAGGTAATAAATGGCTAATATCAAACGAGCGAAAAATCACTCTCTAAGAAAAAAAGTTGTAAACTGAAACTTGGAAACTTTCAACTTACAGTTACAAATTACAGTTGAACTGTCAAAGATGAATCCACACGCAGAAAGGTGCTTCTGATTGATCACAACGTATCAGGAGGACAGCTGATAACAGTTTGCTCTAATTTATAATAATCATCAAACATGATTGTGGCAATCTCCAAAATTTACACAGCAAACGTGAAAATCCAGCCTCCATCAACCTGCTGCATCAATGTTGATCGCGCCCCGTCGCGCCCCTGGTGATAAATTGTAGGTTGACAAAAGATCTCTAATCCAGGGGAGCTAATCTTTCTCGACCTCTGTGTGACGGATGGCGAGTAGTCGTCACACGCAATAACAGGGAAAGACTGTATTTTGCTCAAGACAGGTTTATTCAGTTCTGATGCGACCACAAATTGTTCTCCTGAAGTATTGTAAATATATTATCATGTAACCAAGTAACTGTAACCGTTACAGTAGCCGTAGAAGTAATAGTAACCGTAGCCGTAACAGTAACCGTAGAAGTAACCGGTAACCGGGGAAAGGAACACCCCTGACCTGAAATATTAATAAAACCAGTTATCAGTAAATTTGTCTTGACTTGTTTCTTATAGTTATGTTTCACCATTTCATCACCTATATGACATCCGGATATATGACAACAATTTATCAGCGTTGTTTATACAACAATTGTACCCTAACGTTAAGCTATTATGGCTAAACAGACGTTAAGAGTGAACTGATAACATGCCCATAACTCCTGGCCATGGATACATATAGTTATTCAACACCTGACATGTTATTGTTATATAACCTTGCTAGATGTTACCGTTTTAATCCTTCGTGTGTGCACTGATACACTGATAATACAATTCAGGTATTTGCCTTTACGACAAAAATTGTAAATTTTGGCCCATAACTCAATCCATAAGCTTTTCTAATTAATTATGCAATAGAACAATTAGATTAAAAATCAATTTGATACTTAATATGTCGGTGCAAAAAAGAAATCAAATTCTTTAACATTCGATGAACTACAGAGATAAAATTACAAAATCCAATTATTAAAACAATTTGCATTAACATTTAACACTTTGTATGTGGTGAGCTTCCTATAGCTTTAGACTAAATTAAATTCTATGACTTTTCAGTATTTCAAGAGATTTGCAGGACTTCCACCATCCGTACGAACCCTGAACGGTAATCAGATTAGCTGAACACCGCACCTTCACAGTCAGGAAACTCAATAGTCAATGCATTCCAGCTCACTATTCTGGGTATATATATTCCTGTGACCAGTACATATATAGTGTCAATGTCATGTGAGCATAATGAATGACCTTCACATGAAATCCATAATCATACTTTTGACCGGTTTAACATTCAAAATACAACAGAAAAATCCATTAAGGAATTATTCATAAAAGTACTGGCAAGAAATTCTTTTGCCTTTAAAAATGACAATTAATGGCACAGGGAGACTTGTCCTGAGAGTCAATCGATTAATTCTATTCCTCCATCTAGTAATTTAGCAATGGCAACAAATCTGCTTAAACTAGTCATTTAAGTCGCAATTTTGATCTATAAGAGTCTATTGGCCTAAATTCCACAACTCACAATTGTTAAACATTCTAGGTTACACCTGTCGATGTCCGAAGACAACCCGGCCATTTTCTTACGGCGACAGTAAACTTTATCAAGGCAGATTCAATGGCTAATATTACATATTCTTAACTATTCTGACAACAAATCCATGGTAATTTCATCAATAAAACTAGTTTACATACCCAAAATGTCTCCTCACGTTGGTAACGAAGAGAACAGCTGTAACGCTGGAGAACTATATCAGGGGAGTTAACTCTAAGTTACATAAGCCAGTGACGCCCCGTCACATCTGTGAAGAATAAAATAATATTACGTGTAATACATATGCAGGCCTGGGCCAACGGGATCAGGCACCAAAAACAATAGAAAACTAAATAAGCTCTTAAAAATGTATTTCTCTATTTCAGTGCCAGATTCTATCATACTTTATGATGATAGATGGTTCGTACTCTCTCTGATATTGTCAGATCACCATCGGCCATTAATTCGAAATAGTACGCCGGCCATTTTCATCGAGTGGGGAATTTCCGAAAATTCAACGGCAAAGAATCAATGGAAGTAAAATCTGAGTTTCCTGTGTTATTCAGCTGACCTTGACTTACCTTGACTTATTCTAAGTAGTAAACTGAGGTGGTATTGTTCCAGCCATCGTTCCACGATCCCGCCCCTTGTTTCACCAACAAATGCAGAAGCAGACGCTCACACAAAAAAACACGTGAACTTATTAGCCAATCAGAATATCGATATACAGAGGGCGCTGTTAATTTGCCCGCGAATATGACTGACAATTTTGACATGTTTAGCTGAAACATGTCTTCATCATCCGCTTGTCAGCATTAGTCGTGTTTAACAGCTCCACGTCAGAGGTTTATTCAACACGTTTAAAAGCTAAACGGGTCTCAAAATCACATCCACTGGCGTTTAACTTGTTGAAAATTGTGCACTGTAGGTCTTCAAACGGGACTGAAACACGTAGTAATCTAAACCTGTTTAGCTATTTAGACGGATATAGCTCCATGTGTTTAGCCATGAAACACAATGAAGCTAAATACGTTTAGCGAAATGACACTTTATAAAACACGTTGATGTGTGAAACGTGTTTAACATATGTTTAAAAGCTCCACGCCGACTTTACAGTGTAATAGTTTTTAATAGCAAAGAAACATGGGATTCCTATCGTCAGACCATATCACAAGCCATTATTATTTTATTCGAATGAATATTTAATATATTTTCTTAAGCACCTGTATCTCGAGCTTTCATTGTAACTGTTCATATAAAGATCGTGTATATCTTATATCGTGTTATACTTGGTGTCCCCACGCTTCATGGCCCCGCTTACGCGGACCCAATCCACGGAGCGAAACTGAAGAACCTTGAAGTTCATGTCCTTGGTTGCATATCCTTTTCTTGTCCTTTAACCAGGGATATCCAAAGCAAGGAAATCGTTTATAATACGTTTTATGAATGAGAAGGAATAGGCTTTGAATTGAACATCTTGAATAGCGTTCCATCAAGTCCAGTGATGGCGGATCTTTCAAGTCGTCGCCTACATTGAGATTTTCAAATGCAAGGAGATCATCATTATGTTGTTTGGCGAACGAGAATAAACAGCCATTAACCTAGTAATATGTTCAATAATTTCCCATATAGTCATATTAATGAGAGAGGACATACACTCTGTCTGTGAAGAGAGGTGCACAAATTGCATGCTTTGAGATACTTATATGCTGTAGGTATTTGGTTCACTTTATCAATGGCAGTAATATAACCGTAGATCTCAATTGTTAAATCACTTACTCATATGCTTTATTCATGTTGGCCGCTGCCTCCATAATCCTGATGAAAGGTTGCCCTTGAGGTACGGACACATCCAGAGTGAATTGAAAGTTTGTGGTCTTCAAAACATTCTTTATGATATAAGTTACCTTTATATCCTGAGAGTATGTCCTAGAATTAATGACAAAATCAAACGACATATTTTCTAATATATCAATAATACCTCTAAAGCTTAACCCTACCAGGCCTGGTGGGCTCTGCGGGACGACCGAAACTTGAGAGCTGACACTCCTTAACTTTGTAGTTGATCATATTGGGATCATTTTGAGCCCATTTGCATAACTACCCAGAGCAGAAGATCATGGGTTTATTCAAAATGGCCACCATGTGAGATACCAGTAAAGTAATGGTTTTCCGTTATTTTCTTCAAAATTCTATTTTATTTCATATTAGATTATTATTTACTAATTTATCATATAGCTTTTGCGAAAAAAAAATGACCGAAAAATCGTCCAAAAATGCATCATGGCGGCCAAATTGAATTTTTAAAACATTTTCTACAAGAGCTTGACCCAGAGTTATAGTATGGTAAGTTTCAGCTCCCTAGCTCAAAGGATAAGAGAATATTTTAGGAGGCGGGAACGAAATGACCCACCAGGCCTGGACAGGTCCCTACATGGCTCAAGCCAGATAGGGTTAAATAGGGTATACGTGTGATAGCTTAGCAGTCATAACAGTGAGAGGATAGTGTGTCATGAGATAGACGTTTTTCAATTTAAAGATACTGTGTTCAAACTATCTGTCGTTGAGACTAAAAATAAAGGTTATATATTTTCAATAAGACAAGACATTAAACTATGTGTGAACAGAAATGATGAACTAGAATTGTGTTTCTCAAAAACATGTATTTCGGACAGGACAGGATCAACTTTTCAAAGGGAGCATACCAAAAGGAGGCATACCAAAGTTGTCCGAGAAAGATAATGTTATTGGTATACCTTTTCTCGTGTTTTCCTTACTCACCTTGCCATGAACATAGCAATTAACGCAACGATACAGCATTTACCCATGGCTATGGATTACTTGTTTTCTGGAGCTCCTGAAAACAGACCCAATATTAACGCACGAAACAGATCCTGCATTCGGCAGTCAGCCAATGTTGAAAGAGGGTTTCAACGTTGAAAGTATGTAGATCATTTTAGTGTGGCACTGTTAGAACCATATAAGTTCATATAAAATAAAGGTTAATAACACAAGGAAGCTTCATGGAAGAGAAAAACTGTCGGTAAATTTCAATGATGCTTTCACAGCACCATGTTTGTAATGTTTAACAGATACTAATTATCAAATGAGAGCGAAGACTTCTGTCGAACCAGCTTCTTAAATATTATTTCATGACTTCAATTGATCTCGTTGACATGGAGAACTGATAACTGTACAAATGTGCCACATTGCTAGATGTTAATGGGATGTATTTAGATCATCTTATTGATACGCCATTAGGATCCATGAGAAGAATATTTGCGTCTTACCATGTTACAGCTGTTGAGTACTTTCTGCTTGATCATTGCCGAGAACAGAGCCAGTAGGTCAAAGTGTCGCTGAAAATGTGGGAAATACTAGGGTTATCACCTACTATACCATCTGTTATCAAACACCTTGACATTTCGAAATTTCTGTTATAACCTTCGACTTCAATATATTGGAACATTCACACCTTAATCGCGTTCAAATTCTTGTTTGAAAGAGGCGTTTTCTTCGATAATTGTTTACATCAATTATTGCATAAAATATAGGCTCCGTGAATTGAAAATTTAAATAATATTACCATGTGCATCTTCAATTTTCCTTGACTGATAATAATGGCAATGCTATTACAGTGTTGTTGTCAGTCGTCGGTAGTGTTTAATCCCTTCCTGTTTGTTATTTTTAATAAAGTGGTTAATATCATTTTGTGGTCTTTAGAATCGAAATCAGTAGTTTGGATTCAAAAAAATGGTCCATAATAACACAAAACATTTTTCGCTGTGTTTAGTAACAACTTCGTATCTTGTTACTGAAAAGGTCATGTTAATGAAAATTATACTTATAGTAACGTTGTGGTACCTCATTATCAAAACAGTCATTGGATCGATTATGGCGCAAATAATTTCATGTTGTCCACGAGTAATTTCACCAGATTCGAGCTTTACCGATCAATTAGAGAAAGTATTTTTATGTGGATGATGCATAGTCTTGCTTCCCCTAAAAAAGACATAAGGCTACAGTATTTTTGTTTGTTTGTTTGCTTATTCACCAATCAGTGAAGAAGAATCAATTTATACAATGATATACATAAGAAAATACGAGTACAATAATATATGTAGATAAGTAAACAATCTGGATTGGCGGGAGGTAAACCCCGAAGGGTTTAAATTATCGCGGAATAATTACAAAATCATGAAATAGAAGTAAACAATTTGTGTCAGGAAGTGTTTAATATGATAGAAGAGGTATAAAATAATAAAGCACAAATTATTGTTCAGGTTAATAACCAACAATTGTTATGCATTGCTCAGCTTCGCAAATGAAGAATATATTTACCTAGGGTATGTTGCAATAAATATATATTTATATTTTGCATAGTTTTATTTGTTAGAGTAATTCATTCCACTCTTTAGGCCCCTCTATTTTAGCAGTGTACAAGTTCAAGTCAGTACGTAAAATGGTCTATAGAGGTCAAGACCACGACCACCAATGTGATAAGGTCAGAGTTAAGGTCGTCCAGTTTTAATTTTACAAACAAAGGAGCCGTATGATCATATTTGTTGCTTAAGGGAATAACTCTTATTGCTCTTTTTTTAGTCTAATTGAAGGCATGAAGGTGGCTGTGGATGTATTATCACATATTAGGATAGAAAATATTGCAGATATGGATAGATTAAAGACTGGTAAAGGATTCGTAAGGTTTTCATGTTAAGACAATTTTTTATACATAGGATAAATCCTATGTTGCTAAATAATGTTTTACACAATTCGTTTATCAGTTCAGCTTCTCATTGAAGTAAATACCAAGAAACTTATAACTTTTAACCTGTTCAATTTCCTGCCCCACAATATAGTTTAGGTAGAAAGCCTTACAGTTTGGTTTTATAAACATAACTCTAATTTTAGTTATATTTAGCGATAATATATTGTCCGTGAATCAGTTGTACAGTAAATAGAGTTCCCGGGACATAGTTTCAAATAGGATAGTCGGGTCTTTAAGAGAATATACAGCACTTGAGTGGTCAACGAACATAATTATTTTAAGAAATTGAGAAACCATGTTAAGATCAATAATGCAAATCAAGGATAGTGTAGGACCAAGGATTGATCGTTGCGGAACACCACAGAAAACTAACGTTGACTGACTGGAAGCGTTCAGACATATGGGAATCTACGATGATAAAGCTCATGGAGAAGGATATCGTGATTGACAGTGTCAAAAGCCTTCGAAAGGTCAAGATAAGAAACAATACTGTATTGCTCTGATTCCTTCGCGGAGACCAGTGATTCATAGAAAGACAAACAGTGAATCATAGAGAGAGAAACAGTGATTCATAGAGAAAAAAACAATGATTCGTAGAGAAACAAAACAGCTAGGAAGGCGAAGTGATTAGATCTGAACCCGAATTGGTTAGAGCAGATGATTGCGTGTGAGTAGTATACAAACGGTGAATTTGGTCTTATTTTCCCCGGATGTAACTATGACGTCACAAATAGTTGTATGTAAGCGTGATTGTGATTGGCTATGAGGTATGAGTGGGGCGGTTGGGGGCGTGGCCTATGAGTGCACTGGGTTTTCCCCTTCAAATGAGGTCATTGGGTTTTCAAAATGGCGGCTTGTTTGTGTGTGTTAGGGGTGGTGTGTTTCAAAATGGCGGCTTGTTTGTGTGTGTTAGGGGTGGTGTGTTTCAAAATGGCGGCTTGTAGTTGTATGTTAGGGGTGGTCGGTTTCAAAATGGTGGACAATTGCACTTGTCTCACCCCTCATTTGCATATTTTCAAAATGGCGGCTTGTTTTTGTATGTTAGGGGTGGTCGGTTTCAAAATGGTGGACAATTGCACTTGTTTCACCCCTCATTTGCATATTTTCAAAATGGCGGCTTGTTTGTGTGTTAGGGGTGGTCGGTTTCAAAATGGTGGCCAATTGCACTTGTTTCACCCCTCATTTGCATATTTTCAAGATGGCGGCTTGTTTTTTGTATGTTAGGGGTGGTCGGTTTCAAAATGGTGGACAATTGCACTTGTTTCACCCCTCATTTGCATATTTTCAAAATGGCGGCTTGTTTTTGTATGTTAGGGGTGGTCGGTTTCAAAATGGTGGCCAATTGCACTTGTTTCAGCTTGTTTGTGTGTGTTAGGGGTGGTGTGTTTCAAAATGGCGGCCTGTTGTCCACTGAAAATATGCAAATGAGGTCTTTGGGTTTTTCCAAAATGCAAATATTAGGGGTGGTCGGTTTCAAAATGGTGGCCAATTGCACTTGTTTCACCCCTCATTTGCATATTTTCAAGATGGCGGCTTGTTTTTTGTATGTTAGGGGTGGTCGGTTTCAAAATGGTGGCCAATTGCACTTGTTTCACCCCTCATTTGCATATTTTCAAAATGGCGGCTTGTTTTTGTATGTTAGGGGTGGTCGGTTTCAAAATGGTGGACAATTGCACTTGTTTCAGCTTGTTTGTGTGTGTTAGGGGTGGTGTGTTTCAAAATGGCGGCCTGTTGTCCACTGAAAATATGCAAATGAGGTGTTTGGGTTTTTCCAAAATGCAAATGAGGGGTGAGACAAGTGCAATTGTCCACCATTTTGAAACACACCACCCCTAACACACAAAAACAAGCCGCCATTTTGAAAATATGCAAATGAGGGCTGGGGTGAGACAAGTGCAATTGTCCACCATTTTGAAACACACCACCCCTAACACACACAAACAAGCCGCCATTTTGAAAATATGCAAATGAGGGGTGAGACAAGTGAAGTTGTCCACCATTTTGAAACACACCACCCCTAACACACAACTACAAGCCGCCATTTTTATTGTTTATTATCCCTTCCAATGTTGACGGTGGATATAAAAGGAGTCGATTTTTAGGGAAAGGGGTGTATTCAATCTGCCTTACCAGTGTGCTTCTTTCTGAATTATAAACGGGTGTCATTTTACAATACATCTTACCGCTCGTAGAATTTTTAGTTCCAATTCATCTCAGATAAATCGCGGCTTGTAGTTGTGTGTTATGGGTGGTGGGTTTCAAAATGGTGGACAATTTCACCTGCCCCATCCACAGCCCTCATTTGCATATTTTCAAAATGGCGGCTTGTTTGTGTGTGTTATGGGTGGTGTGTTTCAAAATGGCGGCCTGTTGTCCACTGAAAATATGCAAATGAGGTCTTTGGGTTTTTCCAAAATGCAAATGAGGGCTGTGGATGTGGCAGGTGAAGTTGTCCACCATTTTGAAACACACCACCCATAACACACAACTACAAGCCGCCATTTTGAAACACACCACCCACAACACACACAAACAAGCCGCCATTTTGAAAATATGCAAATGAGGGCTGTGACGGTGGATATAAAAGGAGTCGATTTTTAGGGAAAGGGGTGTATTCAATCTGCCTTACCTGATCTGCCTGCCTGCCTGCCTCCCTGCCAGTCATCCAGCCAGCTTACCTATCCGCTTGTATGAGACGAAAAGCATGAGACGTGGAGAAGATTTTCCCTTGGACCCAGCAGCACCTCCGGTTGAAGTCTTGCCTGAAGACGAGCGTGTGAGGGCATCAGCACCTCCGGTTGAAGTCTTGCCTGAAGACGAGCGTGTCAGTGACATTTTGAAAATGAGAGATCATCTTATCGGTCCTCCTGTAATACTCCCTCCGTGGTTGCTTCATCGAAAAGGCCTGTATTCATTAACAGCAGGGAGCAAGGGGCCCTACAAAGACCGGAAATGTCTGTTTCGGTGTTTGGCCGTGCATCTGGACGAGTGTGACCCCAAGGCTTGTGAGACAGTGGCCAATGGCTATTGGGAGGAGTATTTAGAGCAGCAAGACATTGATCCGCGGCACTTCCATGGAGTACCCTTTAAGAATTTGGATGACGTGGAAACACTGTTCGATATAAATATCTTTGTTTATCGATTACGATGCGAACAGGGAGGTACATTTGTGGTTGAAATGGTTCGGCGATCCACAGAACGGTATGCTGCTACGATGAAAGTCAATGTGTTCGACGACAATGGCGTGAGTCATTTTTCGCTGATCTCCAATATGAGCCGGTACGCTCAGTCTTTCAGTTGTGCCCAATGCCATCGGGTGTTTCACCGTTCCCACGACTTACATCGCCACGAGAAAAAATGTGACAACAGTGTCAAGCGAGTCTAGCCGGGTGGAGTGTATCATAATGCACCTACTATTTTCAATGATGAATTCAAACAAGTCTTGTTGACGAACTATTGAGAACAAGTGTTGAAAAAACATTTACCATACACATTTATTGATCTTGAGAGCGTATAATTGTATTACAAAAAATTCAGAGTTTTTTGACTGTTAATTGTATTTAAAAAAATTCAATACTCAGATATAATTGTATTAAATTCAATACCCTTGTGAATACGTTCATTCTGTGTTAAAATGCTTCACTTTGATACCTTACTCGACCCGATTGGACCACTAGGGGCTCTCCTAGTTCCAAAAAAAGGCTATTTTCATTTTGAAATTCATGTGCCAAGTTAGAAGCTCCTCTTTCGAAGGATGAATTGGTTCTGAAAAGAACCTTTATTATTTGATATGGTGTTTTTATTCACCAGGGCAGTTTTCCTGTCTACTGCCCCGTAGTCATCTCTGGGGAGTAGCCTACTTCCCCATCCCACTTACCGAGAAATATCGGTAAGGATTTACCTCCGGGGTGAGGGGGAGTCCATCGGAAAATAAAGCAGCGGCGACAGTAGGTGGAGGGGCCTCATACACCGTTTGTACCTCTCTCTCTTCTTGGGGCGCTGTTGCTGGAGCAAGGGTCATGAACATTGGTTTTCCCCTTTGATTCTCTAGATGAAAAATTTCACCCGGTATCTCCTTTCCCTTCGCTTTCCTCGTTCTCTTCCCTATGGGCTTGATGGATGTAGTCATTTTGTTCTGCTTGGTGGACATGTTGTTAGTATCTTGAAAAAAGGTTTGGAATAATGGTGGCCTTTGAAATCTAGGCCGGGCTATATATGTACTTCGCGCGGACGTCTGCGACGCCATCTACCCTGTAAATTTTTCCGAAGAATTTGTGTGTTTCTTTGTGAATTATAAACGCGTATCATTTTACAATCAGGGTCAGCCCCCGTAGAATTTTTAGTTCCAATTCATCTCAGATAAATCACGGACTCGTATTAAAAATTTCAGCCGTCTACACCTTCACTACGTCATGATTTTTAATTTTTAGCGGGTTTTCGAGCCGTAATGTTCGCGGTCGATAGTACAGAAAACCCGGACCATTGAAAATAAATTAATGTTCTGGATTAAAAATAGAATAAGTCTATCACTTATCACTCGATACGAATGCCCTGAAAATTCCAGCTCGTTTCGTTCATGAGAACTGTAGAAAATCAAGAAAACAGTGCCTTCATTTACGGGAACAACGCACATTCTACGCAGTTGAGTCAATTTTCGTGGCAACAGAGTTGCGTTTGCCCGGATAATAACGTCGTTCAAACCACAGCGCCATCTATACGCTTTGGTGCAAGGGAGACAACTCTGATGCTCAATAATGGATTCCGCTTAAAATAGGCCGGCCGGGTATTCTGTGAATAACCCATACATCGGGGTTTGGCTCTCTCACAGCCCTATGGAGGGTTCTGATAATTATTAGCACTTGATATTGTAGTCTAGCAATGCACTAATTTTATTTTTTAGCCTCGTATGAGTCCAGACTATTAATTTATGCACTCGGGGAGCCTCTAAAAAATTAATTGCAGTGTTAAATTAATTTTCCCAGGGTATGCGTATTTTTTTATTTTAACAATGAAAAATTAGCCAGAATCGATTTCTATACATGTGTGTCGGGCTAGTATTTTTGTCATTCTTCATTATGGCATCGCCGGGCAAAGAGCTCGCGTTCTTTCAAGTGACGTCGAAAGTAATTCTTATCGTGTATCAGCATGAATTGCACCTTATCGAGGAACATCCGATCGAAGTGAAATTAACTTTAAGCCTGGCCGGGTGGACGCTATTGACACGTGTGTTACAAGCCAAAGAACCCGAAGTCGATTTTATGCCTGTCGGCGACGATGTGTACCTGCGGCGGAGTAGAGAGGATTCATTTTTTCCCCGGTTAGAACAGTGTCGCGGTAGCGGAATTGTACTTTGGCCAGCATTATGGGCGGCACTGAAAGCTATTATTTCCGAAGTTGACCACGTACTCTACCCGGAAACCCAATCGATCATTACCCGCACGCTAACCTCGGGTTGTACCATAATAATATACCCTGATCGCATCGACCTCATTGATGATGATTCGCGCTGCTGGTGCGTACCTGAGCCTGCGCGTATCACATTATCTCCCGAAGGCTGGACTACCTTAAAACGTGTGTTATTCGGTCATTTGAATGGAGATAGTATTTACCTGGATCACGATGTATACATTTTTCGCGGCCCTTATTTTGCCCGATTGATCTCTCTCAAACGAGGCGGATTTACGCTGGATCCTGATCTGTGGACGGCTTTGCAAAAAATAGTTCCCGTGGTCGATAAAGTATTCTCTGCACACGACCCGCCTCTCACAGAATAGAGCCTATAAATACCAGGGGAAGAGACAGAGTGTGTATCAGTTGGACATTGAGAGCAAGCATGTCGCTACCACTACGAGCCATATTGCCTCTTACACCAAGTGTGCGGTTATACGTTTATGCAGATAAAGTCAAACTGGCGAAAGACGCTCTAGCTATTTACTGGACGCCCGCTGAAACGCTATGGAATCCCGTGACACTACAGCGTGATGGGTGGAATAAATTTAAACGCGTGTTGAGCGGAGAATTGGATGGACAGCTCGTTCACCTGGATAATGCCATGTACGTGTATACCCTACCACCCCTGTGCATACGTGTGGGCCGCTACAAAGATACGCGCAGTATCAGCCTAACTCCTTCTGTGTGGGAAGCCTTGAAGAAAATAATGCCTATTGTCGACCAGTTATTGTCTCCGGACGATCGATCCCCTGAGCAATTAGCGTGGGTTCGTGCTATAGAAGACGCGTTCGCTGAACCGCATGAAAGACGACATGAGGCTGAATTTTGTTTCTGTAAACCAGATACTACTACAGCGGGGGAAAAAAGGCCTACATGTAAAGAATGCACAGCGGCTAGAGAGTCAGTATCACCCCGGGAAGAGATCGATACGGACGGGGCGAACGAAGTCCGTGATGCGGCGGCGGTCGGGGAAAAAGGAGACGTCTATTAACAAAGTATTAACTGATTTATATTATAATCCAACGAGTGCAGCTGCCTATAGTGGTGTGGGGGCATTAACTCGAGCGGCCCAACGTATCAGTCGAAGTGAAGTTCGAGACTGGTTAAAAACCCAGGACACCTATAGTTTGCATCGAGCTGCCCGACGTCATTTTCGTCGTAACCGGGTCATCGTAGGGGGGATAGACGCGCAATGGCAGTCGGATTTAGTCGACATGAGTCGATTTGCACCTGACAATAATGGAAATCGATATATATTGACGTGTATCGATATTTTATCCAAATATGCCTGGGTCCTACCCGTTCGTACCAAAACAGGAGAGAATCTCATAGCCGCGTTCCAGCAGATTTTCAAGACGGGGCGCAAACCTCTTTATTTACAAACAGATGAAGGCACAGAATTTCTCAACCGACCCTTTCAAGCCTTTCTTAAGAAAAAGAAGGTATTTTTTTTTCACACCTATAATGAGACGAAAGCATCGGTAGTGGAACGCTTTAATCGGACCTTCAAAGGACGCATGTACAAATATTTTACGGCTCAAAACACTCGACGCTACCTGGATGTACTTCTTCAACTGGTGCAAGGCTACAATCGGGCATATCATCGCAGTATCCAGCGAGCGCCCCGTACTGTGACAGAAGGTAACGAACATCAAGTACGTGCTACGCTGTACTCCTCCAGTCCACCATTGACGGCACCCCGTTACAAACGGGGAGATGTAGCGCGGATCAGTAAAGTGAAAGGACAATTTGAGAAAGGGTATTTGCCCAATTGGAGTGAAGAACATTTTGTCATCGTGCGTCATAAACCTCGCCAGCCCCACGTCTATCAACTGGAAGATCTACAAGGCGAGAGACTGCAAGGCACGTTTTACGAGGCGGAATTACAACCCATAGTGAAAACATCGAAAGACTACTACACGGTGGAAAAGATTTTGAAAACGGAACGTCGCCGTGGGATTCCCTATCATTTCGTCAAATGGCAAGGCTGGCCTCGTTCCTTTAATTCCTGGGTATCCGGCCGTGACATGAAACGTCTATAAATTCTAACGTCTATCACCATCCGCCTTCAGTATAGGATTTGTACCATGGATAGTACACGTCTACCCGTACTGTTAAGAACTCGAAAAGCACAAGTCGGTAGTGTGTTGTGTCTAGTCGTGGTTCTGGGTACGTTATTTACCGGTGTGTTCTACGATTTATCGTACGTGATATCCTGTTTCAACACCCTGCGTTCTGCATCATCCACCACGACCACTACCACCCCACTGCCTACACCAGCCCAGACGTCAAGGGTGCGTCACGTCTCAACGCAGACACCTACCACATCGTCTACTCCAGCCATCACGTTACCCCGCTACATCCAGTCAACGACCACGACGATCCGTACTACAACTCCACATCATCCTCCATCATCATCATCCCTGAGAAGCGAGCCTTCCACTCCATCCTCTAGTACTACTACGACGCCGTTAAACAGTTTTGCAGTGGATCCCCGTGAATCACACCATTTACCCCGACAACGGTATCCCTTCGAGTACTACCCCCTGCGCCGACCCCGACAACTGACTTCTAAACGTCAAATCACCCCCTAAAGAAATGGACCCACGATGGCAGCATCCATTCACGTGCCTCATCGCTGGACCGACCGGGTCGGGAAAAACACACTTTGTTCAACGTCTCATCCAACATGGGTCAGCCCTCATTTCACCGCCTCTAGCTCGTATCCTGTGGTGTTATGGCGCTTGGCAGCCCGCGTATGAGGCACTGGCCCGTGTCCCCGGACTCACCTTAGTGGAAGGCTTACCGCCTGAAGAACTACCCCAAGACATTTTGGTCGTGGTCGACGATCTCATGACGGAAACGGATAGTCGAATCACCCGTCTCTTTACCAAAGGCAGCCATCATCGTCGGTTGAGCATCATCTACATCGTACAGAATCTCTTCAGTAAGAACAAAGAACATCGGAACATTAGTTTGAATGCTCAGTATGTGGTGTTATTCAAAAACCCCAGAGACGCGTCACAAATTACCCACCTGGCTCAACAGATGTACCCTAAAAACACGGCCTTTGTACGAGAAGCCTTTGAAGATGCGACCCAACCTGCTCACGGCTATCTACTCATCGACTTGAAACAAGACACGCCCTCACCCCTGCGATTGCGTACCCTGATTTTTCCCGGCGAACTACAGACAGTGTACACCCCCAAATGAGGATAAGAAAAAGATAAAAGAAGAAGACAAGGTACTCGAGCCCTCATTCTATCATCATGTCTGCACGCGTACGCAAGCACGCAGCGACCTTGCGGGTATTACGCAGCGCGCCACCGGAGGTGGGCCGGGCCCTGGTGCGCGGCGCGGATGCCGACTTGGTCCGGTGTTTGTGTGAAGTAGCCCATAATGTATTAAAAGGCAATGTTCCACTCAGTCCTCTGCAGAAAGGGAAATTGCAACGGCACAAGGCGGGTCTCCGAACGTTGGTCAAGAAGACGGGCAGTGTGAAGAAAAAGAAACAGGTGTTACAGCGAGGTGGATTTCTTGGCGCACTTCTCGCTCCCTTAGCCGCTACTGTACTGGGCCCGTTACTCGGTTCCATCTTGGGACGCTAAATGGAGGATACGAAAAAAATGATGCTGGTCGAACCTCGACTGTTACAGAGTTTGCAATCCCCCTATCCCGTACCGGCCACAGTGCAACAACTCCAGTCTCTGGATGGAGAGATGAATAGTATACTGCAACGTCGACTGCCTGATCACGAGAAAATTCAACTCTACCATCATACGCTGAACCAGTACCAGACGTTTATGGATCAATATAGAGGAAGTACACAACCACTACCACCCACCACCACCACCACTACATCCCCACCACCACCACCACCACCACCACTACCCCCGTCATCCTCGGCCTCACCTGAACTGGAACAGGAAGTGTTGGCCAGTGTGCCTAAAGCCTTAAAGACCAAGGCCCGTTTATTGTTGGACCGGGTGAAACAGAATGCCGATATGGGATGGAATGCAGAAGGAAACCTGCTCATTCGCAATCAAGTGGTGCCGGGATCTCATATGACCGATTTGATCAACGATATGGTGCGTTCTCGCAAACACTCGAATCCACCGGGCTGGGAAGCCTTTGCTCAGGTGTTAAAAGACACACACACCCCTCAAGAATTGGTAGGCAATAGTGAACGCTGGAATTGGATGCAAGCCCCCGCTCGACGTCTCCCTCATACCTGGGAACGTGGTGAATGGCAACCGGACACGCCACCCAAAACACCTTCACGGCGGGATCGTTCTTTTCATCCCTATGCCTCCCCTATACCGACCACACCACAGCCACGACGATCACGACGCCGAGGTAAGGCGCCCAAGGGCTGGGAACCTTACTAAGGACACAAATAACCCCTATAAAAACCCGGTGCAGAAGCCAGAACAACTCAGTCGTCGTCGTCATGTTTTACGTGACGTTGCCCAGTAATAGCTCAATCGACGTGTTTCCTGACAACACCTTGACCAAGTATGTCACGCAATTACCCCAACCGTTACATTTACCGGGACGCTGGGAATGTGGACTGGTGGATATTCAATACCCTTATTCATGGTACAACGTACAAGACGGAGAAGTATGGTACGAAGTGACCTACGAAGATAAAGTCTACAAACTCATTCTCCCCCAAGGCCAATACGATACACCGCATACGTTCATACAGGGTCTGAATGGCTTGATGGAGTACAAGGCCCTAAAGTTCAGCACGGGTGCTGCAACACGCCTGATATCCTTGGACATCAAGAGAGAGATATTCTTCGATGTCAACGTACACAACGACAGGAGCTCTATCATGCTGACCACTAACGCGAAAGTGAAACTCAGTCCTATACTACAGCAAATGTTAAGGATGCCTCACTCCGTCTACAAGGGGTCCACCATTGTCAACGGGGATTATTTGATGGATATGAAAGTAGGTATGTACGCACTGTACGTCTACTCGGACGCCGTGGACAGCCATATTGTGGGTGATGTGAACACACCTCTGTTACGGGTGGTGCCCATTACCAAGACGTATGGCGAACAAGCCACCGAGAGTTTCAACCATATCATGTTCCTGCCCGTACGCCATACCGATATCAACACGATCACGGTGGATATAAGAGATGACAGGGGACGTCCGATCCCATTCGAACGAGGAAAAGTGGTGCTGACACTTGCTATCCGACAAGCTCGCTCTCCTCACTTCGTATAATGTACGTGCCTTACCAGTGCCATACGCCCAGCTATGCCGACTACTACAAGAAACAAACGGGGGGAAACTTGCCCGTGTTTAGCGGGGCACGCATGCAACGCGGTCACGGATTGGGAACATCCTGGGCAGCATTATGAAAACGTTTTTACCCATGGTGACACGGGGTGTGAAAGCGGTGGGAAAACAAGCGGTACGCAGTGGATTGCGCGTGGCCGGTGATGTGATGGAAGGCACAGCACCCCGACAAGCCTTGAAACGCCGGGCTAAAGAAGCGGGCAGCGTTTTGATCGCCAAAGCCCTTAAAAGACAAAGACCGACACTGACCCCATTCATTCAACGTCCAACACCCCAGAGGAGAAGGACTACGCCCCAGAAGAAGAAAAAGAAGAGAAGTCATAGTAGGAGAGACATCTTCGCATAATGGCATACATTCACTCCGAGTCGTGTCCGTCTACCAACAGTGAATTGGATTTGTGGACTATTCCACCTACCCAAACGAGTATAGGCGAAGGCCGTTGGGTAGAACATCGACCCCTGGCTAGCCTGACGGGGGTGGGGCCCGTAGAATTTACCATTGAACACAAAGATACGGCCTACCTGGATTTAGCCCACACCTACTTGTACGTGAAAGCCAAAATAACGAAGATGGACGGAACGGACATAGCGGTCGATGCACCAGTAGGCCCGGTGAATGTTTGGCTGCACTCCTTGTTCCAACAGGTGGATATAGGTCTGAACGATAAACTCATCAGTACGTCCACCAATACGTACCCGTACCGAGCCTACATGGAGACGATGTTGTCGTACGGTATTGATGCCAAAGAATCACACTTACAAGCTGAGCTGTACTTCAGGGATAGACCCGGATACCTGACCAACATAACCGGTGGCAATGCTGGGTTCGAGTCACGCAAAAAACTGGCAACCAAAAGCAAGTCCATCGATATGATGGGACGACTGCACGCCGATCTGTTCATGCAAGACCGCTACATGATGAACGGTGTATCCATCAAGATCAAGTTGATCCGGTCCTTACCTAAGTTCGCCTTAATGTGCGGTGGAGAGGGCGATATCGATTACCAGATCGTCATTGAAGATGCAGCCCTGTTTGTCCGTACGGTAGATTTGCAACAGGGCGTGTTGCTGGGTCACATGGAAGCCTTAGCGAAAAAACCAGCCATGTACCCCATCCGACGCGTACAGACCAAGGTGTTCTCTGTGCCCACAGGTACGATGATGGCCAATCGTGAAAATTTATTTCTAGGGGATCTTCCTAAACGTCTTACCCTGGCGTGTTTGACCAACACCGCATTCAATGGAAATTGGGCTGAGAATCCGTTCAATTTTAAACATTTCAACATTAACTTTGTGGCACTGCACGTGGCCGGCCATCAAATTCCAGCCCGGCCATTACAACCGGACTTTACTAAGGGAAACTATGTGCGGACCTACCTGAACCTGTTTACAGCTACAGGACAAAACAACCAGGACGAAGGCAATACCATCAGTCGAGACGACTTTATGAAGGGGTACACATTGTTCGCCTTTGACCTCACCCCCACCTTGGAACACGATCATCAACTGGCTTTGCTCAAGAAAGGAAACCTACGGTTGGAACTGCGTTTCTCCCATCCTGTACCCGACACCATTAACGTGATTTGCTACGCCGAGTTTGATAACGTCATCAGCGTGGATCACCAAAGAAACGTGCTGTGTGACTTCGCCACCTAAGATGAATACAGAGCAGCTGATGGACATACTCCAGCGAGATCCCAAGATCCCCTTTCGAGGTGTGTTTCCACGCAATGTGTTTCCCACTCACTCCACCACCCCAGCAGCCTACATCCTGAATACAGACCCGAGGAGTGGACCCGGTGAACATTGGATAGCGGTGTACGTGGACACCCAAGGCCAAGGCGAATACTTTGATTCCTACGGACTTGCACCCCTCCATACCGATTTGGTGAAATTCATGGAAGTCTCTACGACAGAGTGGCGTTGGAATACGCAAAGATTACAAGGACCCTTGAGTAGTGTGTGCGGACAGTACTGTGTGTTTTATCTCACTCACCGGAGTAGAGGACATTCTATGCCAACCATTGTACATATGTTTGATGATTATTGTCAAGCCGAAGACCGTGATGTCCTCGTCTATGACTGGACGGCCTCTCGTTTTAATGTGCATGCTCCATTTCTCTGGTTAACTTAAAAAAATGTACTGCGCGTGCGCGCAGACCCCTTGTTTATTGTTATTGTTATGACGTTGTTGTTCTGACGTTCTGTTGAATAAATTGATGAAAAAACACAATGATGGGTTTTGACTTTCTCTTTTTATTTAAGTCAACAAGCAAGGATTAGACTATACAAATAGAATACAGGGTACAAAATAGTAGGGTATGTACACATAGAATAGTAGTGGTTAAGGTACAAAAAAAGTTCTGTCAGGAGTAGGATTCGAACCTACGACAGCATTTGCCGACCAGCACTTAATACCGGCGCCTTAGACCACTCGGCCATCCTGACTTTTACATTTGTGTATCCACAGTTATAGTTCCACATTTTACAAGTCCAAGTAAGTAGTGCTCACACCGTCGGCCAATACTTTTCGTTTGGGATAAAAGAAAGTAAAGGCGTCTCGTTGCTGAATATAGGTGCGCATCTGGTGGTCCACCACACGGAATCCTCAGTTAGTGCCACTCGCACTGGCCTGGCTTTGCAATACACCCAGGTAGAGAGCTTTGTCTATGTTGGGATCGCGCCGGCTCACTCCTTTACAACTAAACTTATTTTCCTCTCCTCCATCTCCTCCGTAACAGTAGTAGGTCTTGGAGGAGAGCGCGATCATAGCATCCCCACTCCACTCCAGCTTGAAGAGCCCGGGTGTCCGCTTATCGTAGGTGTAGTGATCGCGTCGGGGTAGCCACTCGTCCCGTTCCGCCTCATATTGCGCCCGTAACTCAGGTTTCACCAGGGACTCCCAGTCGGCGTTGGAGACGCCCATGTAGGCCGAATCTGTGTCCATCTCCATCAACTGCCAGTCTGAGGGGTTAAAATAGACACCCATGAAGTCATAGAGAAACTGCAGCATCCTCAGCTTGGCCACCTGATAGACCATACATCCAATCTGCAGGGGTAAGTTGTACCGGATAGTCTTCTTGGCTGACGTCACTTCGTAGGTGTCGTCATCGATCACCTCCACGGATCGAAAGAGCGGAGAATTCACTTTTTTGCGGGCTTGGGTAGTCGTACAAATGTTCACGTTGACGTGCTTATCCTGGTTGGTTACTGTTTTTCCGTAATAACCATTGCCAGTGAGTTTCCAAGATTCAGCGATGATGGCCTGACTCGGGAATTCATCACCTTGACGACGGGCCTTCGTCACGAGGTCGGCATTCTCGGCAAAACAAGCCTCAGGCACGTACTGGATCACCTGATAGATTTGAGTAATTTCCAAACCGTGTTGCATGTACCACTGCAGTAAGGGGGTGCCCAGCAAGATTTTCTGCGCCCACATACTCCCAATCAACATGCGGCGTGGTTGCTGAAGTATTTCATGCTGCTCTGCGTAGGCGCTCATGGTCTCTCCAATGTCAGCCCGACCCACCAGCGTGTTCTTGAAGATAGGCGGACACTGGGCGAAGAGGGGCTTGAGAGTGTCGGGAACATGCAAATCACATTCTACAAAGCCGTAGAGCTGACCCGAACGAATGGCGTCCAACATCTGGGGTAGACTGAGAAGTCGCCGACGACTCAAGGGATATTCACGTTCTTTTAAGAACCGTTGTAAATGGGGTAAGGCCTGACACATGGTGTGGAATTCACACTCCCACATCTCTATGAGATGGTATCCTCGCTCTTTCACGTAATGACCGTTGATCACTACTTCGTCGCGTAATTCTTTTGCCGATTTCCCACGTCGCTCATTGAAGCGTCCCGCGCTAAAATGACATTCGTGGCCGTGCCAGTAACACCCGTAAAACTGAAATACAGTAGGTGTGCCTTGTACAAGGGCAAACCCATCGACGGGAAGTCGGCGATCTCCTACCCGCTTCTCCGTGGCGTTGGTCTGGTGACGTATATAAATGGCCCGTCTATACGCTTCCCAGTCTAACCACTGGTCGGCAAGATGTTTATACGGCGTCCGTTCAGGTGTAAAATGCCGACCTTCTGCCCACCAACGTGTATAATGTCCACTGGGCATAGGTTGTGCGAGCGACCACAGGTAGAGGGCATTCGCGTCAAATCCGATGATTTTGGCACAGGGTTTTCCACTGGGCAGTGTAGTCACATCCTTCTCATGGTAGCGGTGGAAAATAAGACTGGGGCCACCCACAATGTTCCGCTTCAGACATTCATGCATGTCTGCATCTTTTTTTTGAATCAGCGAGAAGTAGGTTGGACACTCTTGAAAAAGATGGCGAAGCGCCAGACCCGGTAAACTTAAACACTCTTTGAAGATGTCGATGTGCATTTGGCGACGAAAGAGTTGCACCATTTTCTCGGTCGCTTCCAGAAAAGGAACCACATCTAGGTTGTTATACCATATGAGGAAATCTCGCAACGTCTGCATATGTTCAGCGTTCCATACCTGCTGGAGTTCGATGTAGGTGGTCTCGGGCAGAGCTTCCCCTTTCAGGTCATTGTAAAACGCTTCCCGGGGTGGTAACTGGGTGTCTTCTAAGCGATCCAGGCTCGTCATATAGGTGTAAGGAAAGTAACCTTTGTTTTGTGCACAGTTATAGGCCTGGACCCACTGCTCATAGCTACAATTAGGTGCCAGGTAATTCCGTATATCCAGGAAATGCAGTGATGTAGTAGTGAGGGCCATGTGGTTGTTGATCTTCTTGATCACCGACTTCAGGGTACCGGACTGGGCCAAGTAAGGGTATAGAAATTCCTTCACCATGTTCAAGTCGTATTTTCCCGAATTGAAGCCGAGCACCGGTAACTGGCCTAGGTATTGTAGGAACCGTAACTTCAATTTTGCCGCATAGGGTTTGGGTAAAGGGACATCCTGCGACTGCAGAGGCTGCGACTGCAGGGACTCGGACTCGGACTCGGACTCGGACTCTTCATTGTCGCTGAACGCTACACCCGGTTCAGGAATGCGGTCGTCCAGCTGGGCCAGTACGTCCTCGAACTTGGCCACCAACAATTCCGTACTGGCCGCACTGACTTCCTCTAAATACTCCATCATACGGGTGATCAACTCATGGGATTTCCCCGTGGACACGAAACACACCGGTGCAGCGTCATAGCCGGGCACGTTGGATGAAATACTGACACTGAGGGGGATATGTCGCTGTGTCCACTGCGTTTTAGCCGAAAACAGGTCCATGGGCTCTAACAGGGCCTCAAAATCATAGCATGCCCGGTAGGGAAAATAACGGTCCTCTTCCGGTATCATGACACCCTCATCGGCCAGTTCCTGGAAAATAGTAGGTGCATTATGATACACTCCACCCGGATAGACTCGCTTGACACTGTTGTCACAGATTTTCTCGTGGTCATGTAAGTGGGTGGAGCGATGAAACACCCGATGGCATTGCGCACAACTGAAAGACTGAGCGTACTGGCTCATATCGTGGATCAGGGAAAAATGACTCACCCCACCGTTGTCGAAGACATTGACTTTCATCGTAGCAGCATACCGTTCTGTTGATCGCCGAACCAATTCAGCCACAAATATATCGTCCTCGCATCGTAATCGATAGACAAAGATATTAATGTCGAATAGTGTTTCCACGTCATCCAAATTCTTAAAAGGCACTCCACGGAAGTGCCGCTCATCCAAGTCTTGCTGTTCTAAATACTGTTCCCAATAGTCATTGGTCACTTTGTCACAAGACTTGGGGTTACACTCGTCCACATGCACGGCCAAACACCGAAACAGACATTTCCGGTCTTTGTAGGGTCCATTTGACCCTCCTGTTAATGCATACAGGCCGTGTCGATGAAGCAACCACGGAGGAAGTAGTACAGGAGCACCGATAGGATGATCTCTCATTTTCGTGACGAAAAATGTGACGTTGGTAACCATTTCCACAAGCCATTGGGTATTGGGGCGTTGCAACCGGGCCCATTCCAATGGATCCAACGTAGTCAATTGGTCGATGAGTGGCTCCAGAGAAATCTCATCCGTGATGGTGAACGGCTGGTCAAACACATACGAATTATTACTGGGATAGAAATACCGCAGCTGGTCCGTCTTTTTGTGCCGTAAGATATACCCAAATGTCACATTCAATTTGAAGGCAGTGACCTGATCTTTGAAAATGTTCTCGGCGTAAGTAGGAAGATACGTGATGTCCTGCAGTCGGTAGTTATACAAGTACAATAGACGACGGTCACGGTGAAAACAATGGCGTATGGTAGCCCAGTGTCGTTGATAAATGACCCTCACACGCTCGTCTTCAGGCAAGACTTCAACCGGAGGTGCTGCTGGGTCCAAGGGGAAATCTTCGCCACGTCTCATGCTTTTCATCTCATACAAGCGGATAGGCAAGCTGGCTGGATGACTGGCAGGGAAGCAGGCAGGCAGGGAGGCAGGCAGGCAGGTCAGGTAAGGCAGATTGAATACACCCTAGCCCTAAAAATCGACTCCTTTTATATCCATCGTCAACATTGGAAGGGATAATAAACATACATGTGTAGTGGGAAACTGATTGACCGTACGCAGAGTAATGCATTGAATACACCCTTTCCCTAAAAATGGACTCCTTTTATAGCCAATTGACCTCATTTGCATATTTTCAGTAACAACAGGCCGCCATTTTGAAAATATGCAAATGAGGGCTGGGGTGAGGCAAGTGCAATTGTCCACCATTTTGAAACACACCACCCACAACACACACAAACAAGCCGCCATTTTGAAAATTAAGCCACCCTTGGGGAAAAACCCAAAGACCTCATTTGCATATTTTCAGGGGACAACAGGCCGCCATTTTGAAACACACCACCCCTAACACACACAAACAAGCCGCCATTTTGAAAATATGCAAATGAGAGCTGGGGTGAAACAAGTGCAATTGTCCACCATTTTGAATCACACCACCCCTAACATACAAAAACAAGCCGCCATTTTGAAAATATGCAAATGAGGGCTGGGGTGAAACAAGTGCAATTGGCCACCATTTTGAAACCGACCACCCCTAACATACAAAAACAAGCCGCCATTTTGAAAATATGCAAATGAGGGGTGAAACAAGTGCAATTGGCCACCATTTTGAAACCGACCACCCCTAACATACAAAAACAAGCCGCCATTTTGAAAATTAAGCCACCCTGAGGGAAAAACCCAAAGACCTCATTTGCATAATGTGCACAACTACAGGCCGCCATTTTGAAACCGACCACCCCTAACATACAAAAACAAGCCGACATTTTGAAAATATGCAAATGAGGGCTGGGGTGAAACAAGTGCAATTGTCCACCATTTGAAACCGACCACCCCTCACATACAAAAACAAGCCGCCATTTTGAAAATATGCAAATGAGGGGTGAGACAAGTGCAATTGTCCACCATTTTGAAACCGACCACCCCTAACATACAAAAACAAGCCGCCATCTTGAAACCGACCACCCCTAACATACAAAAACAAGCCGCCATCTTGAAACCGACCACCCCTAACATACAAAAACATGCCGCCATCTTGAAAACCCAATGACCTCATTTGAAGGGGAAAACCCAGTGCACTCATAGGCCACGCCCCCAACCGCCCCACTCATACCTCATAGCCAATCACAATCACGCTTACATACAACTATTTGTGACGTCATAGTTACATCCGGGAAATTTTGGACAAACTTTGCCGTCTGTATACTACTCATGAGTGACATTCGGTGTGGAAACATAAATAACAGGAATATTCAATAACCACAATGTACTCGTAAAAGATACATTGTCAGGTTATTCGAGCAAGAAGAAAATCCATTCGCATCCCTCTATTTTGCATGGGATAAGGGATCCTTTCCATTAATCGGTTTTTCTTCAGTCGCGATTTTTCTTCAATTTTCTCGCTTGAAAAACGATAATTCGTGAATCAGTCGAGGATATCGAGGAAAAAATGAGAAAAAAACGGTTGAGCCTTTTCTAAAAAAAAACAGTCTCTCGCGATATCGTTTTTGAATCGTTTAACCATACGCGATCCGTTCTTGATCGCGAATCTTCAATCGCGAACGAATCGGGGTTTTTTCAAGGTGCGAGAGAATCGTGAGACGGAGTGATATCTGATACATATTCCGTGTTGCCGTCGTACGCCGCTCTATCCGCGAACTGGGAACTACAATTAATGTTGGTTGCGGATTTGTCAATGGAAAACCTATATTACTATACTATACTATACTATACTATACTGTATAAATGCGTAAGATAACCGGTTAATATATATGATTCGCGATCTATAGTCTCCTACAAGCCGAACTAGGGCGTATGCTGGAAATATCTATACACAAACCTGTACCCTGAATGATGCTTCCTGTGACGAACGCGCTCAGATTTACTGCAGCGAAGCGTATATAGTAGTTTTGTGGGTTCCGAATCACGGGGAGTTGCAGATCACTTTCCTGATGATAGCCTTATATTTCTTGCAATAAAGCATCTGTGTAAATCTTTTCTAGTTTTATTGGAACGTCTGTTTCTGTGGACTCAAATAAATTTCGAACAACCGACCTGCGTTGTTTGTTTCTGGGTCAATTCGGCAAGGTAATGATTCCGGTACTACTTCATGGCAAATTCACGCAAGGTCAAAAAACGCGTGATTTCTTCACTGTTAAATTTACGAGAAATAAGGTAGCTTTAAGTGGTAATTCCCGTATTCATTTCAGGGAAAGAATCATATTAGTGGTCAAGCAAAATATCTAATGATTTGCGATAACCCTTACCTCACCAGCATTGTAACATAATGCAGCAGAAGTGACGTCAATTCCGGATCAACGAAATACGCGCGGTTTATTTCGTTTAATTACGTAATCGAAAATTGTGACATTGAAGAATTTGCACACGGACAGACGTCGGAGGGCAAAGTTATTGCTTTACAATAATTTTAAGTCGCAAAACCGGATAGTCTTCAAACCCCCTCCCGTTCCACACACGCACACCAAAGATTTCAAAGTTTTCATCATTTGTGTTCATCATTAAAATTAAAAACATATATCTACAGGGCCTGAATTTCGTTAAATTTTAGGAGAATCCAAGTTGATTCTTGTATAAAGGATCCGCGAGAATCGCGATTCTCATGTCTGGTATTGATTACAATCTTGCATCCCTATGAACTGACATAAAAACATAATTTTCATGAAAAAAGAAAGACTTTATTTTCTTTATTTGTTTCACAGTTACATCTGTAACTCATCCACTAACGGTGGCTCTGTTCTGTAAATTGGTCGTAAGGCTTTTATTTTCGCCTTACTTTCTGTCCCTGACATACATGTATATCCGAGATGTTTTCGGCCATATTTCGGAGGCAAATTATCGGAGGGCATTGAAACTTAACTCAGTGGATAAACTAAAAAGTACTAATTTTATTGCAAAGAATCAAGAAAATTCTTGTAGTGGTTTTCAACAAATTGCAAAAAAAAAATTAGATGGAAGATTTTTTTTTACATCATGACGGAAGTTATAACATTGGCAGATCAAAATAACATGGTAGGTATTGGTGATTTTCGTCAATTCTTAACAGATTTTAATGCAATGTGGGGGAAAATTAGTATTTTTTAGTTTATATACTGTGTGAAGCTTCTATGATAAATTGTCTCAGAAATATCGCCAAAAACGTCTCGGATATTTTATTTCCAAAATAATTGAAAAAAAATACTGCGTGGTGTAGGTGTCCCGTCTGTCACAAAAACGGATGATTTTTTAGGTTTTTCTTGAGTACAATACATTTTAAGAAGGAAAAAAGCCAGTAACAGTATTATTTATCTACTGTAACACCTTCTCAACCAGATGCAATTAATTATTTCATTCTTGGTCAAATATGCTGATAAAAATTTCAACTCCATATCTGTCCCGTCTGTCACAAAACGCTTCGAAAAGCAGCCATAGATTATTGAGTTTTGCGTTCATATGACCCCAAACCAAACAATGTTTAGTAATCTAGATGCAATGAACATTCTGATGAATGCACAAACCTATATACCTTGAAAAATTAAGTTTGCGAATACAAAATACATACAAATGTGTAAATACATTAAATTGTGACAGACGGGACACTGAACTGATAACAGCGGATTTTGTGAAAATATGACCTAAAATCTAACAATGTGAAGTAAACTAGTGCACAATGAACATCTTAATTGTAGCATTGATCTACATGATTAAAAAAAGTTTGCGAATACAAATAAATTGTCCTGTCTGTCACGTCACTAAGTGGCAAAAATCCATAATTAATCTTCTTCATAGGAAAACTGTTAACCCTAACTCCGATTACTTGATTAGTCAACTAACATTTGATTTACATTAAAAGTTGATTTTCATTTGAGAAGAAGATAGAAATCTATCTTGTCTATTCCTTTTTCAAATGCGTGGTCCCTGCTTGTCCCGTCTGTCACATTTGTCAATTTCAGTTGAAAAGAAAATATTAATAATAATTATTTCAATGTTTCTGTCTTAAGTTAAAGTACAACTAGTTCACTAACCACTGATAAGTTTTTGCTTAGATTTTTATCAAATTTAGTTTTGGTAGAGAGTTGTGTTAACATCACAGGG